>PVIU01004816.1:0-126610 GCA_004026605.1 Ondatra zibethicus | reverse complement strand
GGGACTGACTGAGAAGCCAATGATAATGGCACTGGGATTTGATTCTACTGCATGTACTGGCTTTTTGGGATCCTAGTCAGTTTGGATTCACACCTTCCTAGGCCTGGATGGAGGCGAGAGGGCCTTAGGCTTCCCACAGGGCAGGGTAACCTGCCCTCTCTTAGGACTGGAGGGGAAAAGGGGAGGGGGAGTGGGGAAGCGGGAAGGAAATGGGAGGAGTGGAGGAGGTGGAAATTTTGAATGGTACTATTTATAATGCAATAATAAAAAATTAAATGTGGAAAAAAAAAGAAGAATGCTCTTTGCCTTCATTATAAGTGAGATGCATCATGCATAACGGGCTGGAAAATCCATGTAGAGCTTGAGAGTCAATAGTTCTAATCCTGGCTCTGAAATTTATAAGCTATGTAATGTTGGACCAGTTACAAAATATCTCAGGACTTCAAATACCAAGCAAGCAGTATCACTTTATAGTGTGTATGCAGCAGGTTGCTTTCTAAGATGATTCCGATACACCAAAGGAGCTCAGTAAATGGAAAACAGTATTGTAATGCAAAACAGTGTTTGGCCAACCACAAAACACATCAGGAAATACAATGATTGTGAGACCAATAGAAAGGCAAAGAGAAAAAGCTACAGCCAGCATTGCCTAGAGGGTAACACAGTTGTGGGATATGAAAATGCATGTCTGCAGTGTGGGTAGCAAGGCAGGGGAATGAGAGGATGAATATTTGGAGAAAATGAGAATGTCGTTTTTATTCTCAGGAATACAAGAACTAGTGAAAGCATTTTGAGAAAAACTAAAAAAGTAACTGCTCGGAAATATGGAAGATGAGATTGAAGCAAAGCCAGAGACAGAATAATCACTCGCAGAGGAGGCTTAAGCATGAAGCTGAGCTAGAGCAATGTGGACAAGGCAGGGGCCCATAGAAGAGACTGGGTGGTGGTGGAGGTGGGGATGCCCAATGAGTGAGGACAGTGAATGTGTATAAAAGATACAGAAAACATTCATGAATAAAGTGGGGCTCATTATGATTTCAAGGGGGAACTTAAATCCAGCAGTTTAGACAAGAGGGGCATTTAAAGAGATGTCAAAGCAGAGTTCTTCCTCTATGGATCTGAAATCTCCATGGAGATGAGAACTAAAAATCAAAGTAATGGAGTGAAAAACTGGAAGGGGTAAGGGCCTCTGAAACAACAAATTAGAGGAAAGAGCTTTTGTACATATAACACATTTTTGCAGAAAATGCTGAGAGAGGAGAGCGTGGTTAAAAAAAGCCTTTATCAGTGATGGACTTGAAAAGAGACAAGAAGATATGAAAATAATAGTAATAGTATTGGTAAACATTTTATGTGTTAAATTTTCGATTTTGACATTTACCCAATTAGACACAAAATCAAATAAAATCAATAGTCAAACAATGCCTTTAGATTCTGCTACAAAATTTAATCTTTTCTTTCTTGTATGAATAGATATATAAAAGAGAGAGAAGTTCAAAATGTCAGTGTTTATTTACAAGTTTATTCAAAAGTTTTAGAACAATGATGTTTTGACAGGAAGTCATCAAATGGAAATCAGCTTGTGTCTCAAGAACACTAAGGGAAAAGGAGCCTTAGGGGTCCTCAGAGGTTGACATCTTGATGCAGAACCTCCAGTGACCCCATCAGTCGAGGAAGTGCCACATCTCTTCTGTTTACATGGGGGGGTGGAGGTGGAAGGAAAGAGAGGAAGGAAGAATGAGACATGTTTAATTTAGATCTATAGGAAGCATTTAGGCATCAGCACTAGAATTGTTAAAGTCTCTATAATCTTAGCATGCCATCCCTCCAACTTAAGCTCGCTACTGTCTCCAGTTCTCCGTCATATAATACTACACCAAAAATTCTAGAGCCTGCTCATGGTATTTTCTGGGCCCCTTTAGGAGCACTTTAGTCGCTAATGAGCAGTGTAGACGTTAGCCCTGTAATAATATGAATGGTTTAGAAAAACTTATTTGCTGTAAAATTTGATGATTCACTAAATACCCAAAAGGAGAGGTATGGCAAAGAAAGCCGGGCCAGCCAGCAGATGGGAACCACACCTGCTCTCCCACAGGACTGAGGCTAGGGACACCCGCCTCCTACACATTGCACAGCTGGGTGCAGCCAACTGTTCTCATTTTCCCTCCAAATTCGTTAAGTTGAATATCCTAATATTTTTTATATTCAAAGGTCAAAAGGCTTGTCATATTTTGAAAGAGATATGGTATGTGTATACGCTTACATTCTTGAAATTGTTATTGAAGAATACTTTTACTTGCTTCTCAAAATGGCTTCAAATAATAAGAACCAAGGACATGGAACTTAGTTTTAACCCTATGATACATTTTGGTCTTAAGGCTTTCAAGTTAAAATAAATGACTTATAAAATGGCTAGAGTTAATAAAAGTAAATCTTTTAGACTCAGGTTTCTGGTTTCTGGGCTCACCCTGTTTGTCAGACTGGCTGGAATCTCTCGTTCCTTTACTCACACACAGAGAGCTGCAGTGTGAGAATGATTGAGTGGAAGCCACACTGTAGCTCACTACTGCGGCAACGAGGAGGCCTAAGCAAGGCTGATGGAGGTTGCTTAATCACCACATAACCGAATGATCTAGCCTCAAATAACAAATGTGCTCCTCATTTCCTGAAGTTAGGGCAAATGATATTTTATCAGAGCAATTTAACGACCATCTGAAATCTACTTACTTAACTTACATAACCCTTAAACTAATTTTGTTTATTTACTGGTTTCCACTACTATAAACAGATTTGTACATTGCTCTCAAGAACTGTAACAAGGCCAGTGAGATGGCTCAGGGTGAGGTACCTGCTGCCAAGCCTGGCGACCTGAGTTCTACCCCAGCGTCTATGAGGGAAGGACAAAACTGACGCCTGAAAGTGCATGCTCCCACATTCTCTTATAACAACAAATAACTTTTAAAAGAAACATATTGTACCTTCTATATTGCCTTCTTTACTCATTGAAGGTGCTGGGACCTAACGGATAAGAACAGAAAAGAGTTAATATATTTAATATTTATATATGGAAAGTGATCTCAGAGATATTTTTCATGTGATTATAGAATAAAACTGACATATAACTAAACTCTAACTTCAAAAAAGTAAAGATTCTTCCTGCTTTATTGGGCTGTTCATTCTTTCTAAGGCACAAGCCCCAGATGTAATGTTAGATAAAAGAAAGCCTGCTCAGAAATACTTTCCATCAGTGGCCCAGGTGGCCAACTGAGCACCCTGTGGCTGAGTGTGCCACACTCAGACAAGAGCCCCCAGGAACCACCTCTAAGCAGTGTATCCCTCACCCACACTCAACATGTTCACCATCTCTGCGATGGCATTACCCAAGCAAGGCTCTTGACCCTTCTGGAATTCCATCAGTGTTTTATGATCTTTGGTTAAAGCAGGGGCCAGACCAAAGGTCTTCTTCAGGCAGCAAGCCTTAATAGCGGCTAGAATTCCCTGGTCTGTTGGATGGGGTCTGGAGGCAGGAACGGCACTTTGATGTTGGGATGAATATCACTAACAAACGTATGGGAGAGGATCACCTACAGTAAGGGCAACCTTGGCAGCTGTGCCATCCCCTCACCAGCCCCGCTCCACTTCAGCTTTGCAGGGAGAGGATGTATCCTCCTACCTGGCTTGCTCAGGCCTCCTCGCTAGGACTATAGTACACTACAGCATGTGCCTATTCACATAAGGACGCTACTCTGCAGCTCGCAAGGGTTTCAGCCTGTGGCCTACAACACTGTTCTAGGTTGTTGGTAGGAATAAGACACTGAGAATTTGAGAATGACCTGTACTGGATATGAAGGGAGTTCGGAGTGCCAAAATCAGACAGAGAATATCCCTGTATGCACTGTAATGGCCACAGCCAAAGCCTAGTTTGTGACGTTGAGAGAAGGGGCTGGACTCGATTACGTTAGTAGCAGTCAGGCCTGGTGGTTTAAACAGTTCCAAAATTGTTCACACTTCCACAATGTAGAAGTGGTGATCCTGTAAGTACTGATGTGGGGCCACTGGAGAATCTGTGGAAATGGTGGGTGAGGGAAGGCAGAGGAAAACCACTTGCCACAAAAAATCTTTACTACGGATAAAATTCCCTACTCTTGAACCAGATGCCTGGGAGGACTGTGATGCCAGGTCCAGGATGTTTACTGAATGGTAAGTGCTGGCTGAGAAAGCAGCCCCAGTCACTTTGTCCCTGTTCGTCACAACTGTAGCTAGAGTTACTTACTGAATGGTAAGTAACAACTGATTTTCAACTTGGTAACTTTAACCACTTTGTACTCCACTTCCAGTCGATCATTTGATAAGGCTTCTCAGTGGCAACATTAGCAGTAGATCTGATCTCATTAGGGGCCATGATAAAGCAAGAGAGCAAAACAAGTCCAAGAGAAGTGATATAAGCAAAAGATTAACAACCAGGATGTGTGAGGCTCTTGCTAGTGTAACACAGTACACTGTTTACAGGAAACTCTTTAGAAAATAAGAGCATATTCTACAATGCAAAAAAAGCACACATTATAATGTAGCACCATATGAAGCAGTGATGACATAATCAATTATCATCACTGTCAGGTACAACGTACTGATATAACTATATGTGCGACACTTTTAAATGACAGGTAGAGCAATAGCTTTGGTTAAGCCAACCTCATATTTTTTGAGCTCTAAGATGCAATTATGAAACCATGATCATGTTCATGGTCTGTCACAGGCGAAGGGTGGCATGAACGCGTCCCACTGGTTCTGCTCCTCTGAAGATCCCTAATACTCTCCCCCAGATCATAAGTGGTTTGGTTATTTTTCCTTGAAGTATGTGGAAAAGGAGAAGCAGGCAGAGGATTATTCTATTTACTACAGCTTCTTCAGGGCTGCTCTTGGGGGAAGCAGGTGGAATAATAACTGCAGTGGGCACAGATCTCCTGCTCAGATGAAGCACTCAAGATTTGCAGGCAGCGCTTCCCTACACAGATCACAGCCCTATCACATTCTGACACTGCTCTATCTTTTTAAATTGTACAATACATTTTACAAAGTTTTTCAGAAAACTCACTGGTCAAATTTCCTGTCTAAAATTAACATCTGCTTCTAACTGGCACTGCCAAATATTTCAGAGAAAGAAAATGAACAGTGCACAAAAAAAAACAATTGAGCATTCTGTTAGCCTAAAAACCACCTCCCCAAAAATGGGCAATCAAGTTCTCTTAAAACATGTATCATGACATTACTTAAAAAATAATAATCTCAAGAATGTTATTTTTTTTTCATTGTTAGGACAGATTGCTTGCCTGGTTGAATATATCCAGAACACATTAACACCTACTTAGAAGAGAACCACCACTAGGGGAAGTCAGGTAATGGCACCGAGTTTTGTCATGGGTAAGAAACATCTTTCTCACATTAGTGAACAGAATGATATTTAAATTTGAGAGCGACAACAGCGGCCTCACACAAAGCAGCAGATATTTACCTCTTCGCTGCTAGCAATGACTTCCTGCTACACTCCTCGCCCCCCCCGACTGCACACCTGTCTGTCCTGATTTATAAACATGACAAGCACACTAATGCACAAGTACAGCTTATTCCCTGACTTCATCAACTGATATCCAGTTTCAAGCTTTCCCTTCGTAGGAATTACTTAGCATTCTTTGAATTAATCATAACAATTTATATTGCCAAGCTAATCATCGAATATGGGGCTTGAAAACATCGAGTATTGTCAGACTTTTTAAACTTTTGGCCATCTGCTAGCTATGAAAGTGCGGTCTCACTCCCTAGCCCAGGCCCTTGGAATGCAGTGTATGGCTTGAGTTAGCCCCACATTCCCAGCAATCCTCAGGGTCCCTGGCTGGGACACGGGCATCCTTCAGCCTTGGGCCTGCCTGGAAGGCTCCCACTTCAGCTGTGCAATGCTTGCCCCTTTGCCTTCCGCAGCCCTGCGCTCACGCCCCTCCCCTGTGGGGCTGACCAGGACCACTGCTTAATGACTGCCGTCCCCACCCTCCTGCAGCTGTATCTGCTCTTCTCGCTCACTCTTCTTCATCACAGCACTGATTATCTATTCAAAGTCTACTTCACTTTGACATTTATTATTTATCTTCCCAACTAAAATGTAACTTTCAAAAGGACATATGTTTTTGTATCTTTTTTAGTATGCACTCCAGCACTGATAAATTATGGCAGAGCAGGCTATAATTGAATAATTGATGAATTAGCGGTGGGAAAACCCAACAAATTAAAAACCACCATAATTTTAGGTGTTCATAGAGGCCTAAATTTACTAGTTTCTACTTCATAATTAGTTGAAAGCCCTTAACTTACAAGGGGGATTTTAAAGCCTGAGATCTCTGTTAAATACACTTTATATACCTAATTATACAAATATTAACTTTCGTAATTAAGAATTAATATACAGTTCTATTAATATACAATAAATACAGTTGTCTACATGCAGCATTATCAATAAGACAGATAGTTCCTCTTAAAGAAAATCTTGTGAGGTAGGTGATCTACATGGAAATGACAAGGAAGGCTTAGGTACTTCAATCTCTTGAGGCCAAGTGTACCTGCTCTATGAAGATAATGTGAGGGGCAAGCTCCTGGGAGAGAACAAAGAGAACAGACTGGGAACAGGAGGACAATCTGAACACCAAATTTAAGAAATAAACTAGAAGGTTTTAATAGCCTCTGATTTAAATTGCTCAGCTTAAAAAAAAAATAACGCTAACTTTAATAGCATTACTTCAGTTTATGCTTCCCAAAGGTCTTGACACGTTTTGTTGCTAGATATTTTAGAACCACTGTCAGCGTTCTCATGAGATCCACATGATTAAAGGGTGCCTTGAACACTGGCTCCTTACCGATTCAACTAATGATCTTGCTTCCTCTGGCGTGCAATGGAAAGGGCTATCACACACATGCACATTTGTGCTGCAGAAGAAAAGAGAATGTTAGTTAACACAGCCAAAAATGAAGCAATTGCCAAAAGAAAAACCAACCGCAAACTGTCCACACCGGCTGTATGACGTCAGCCAACGAACGAAGAACAGAACAAATCAGAACACCTGAAGTTACTGTACACACAGATATGGAGTAATAGACAACACTGCACTCTCCACAATTGAAACAAGTTAAAATGATATACTATCAAAACCATTTCCCGTTGTATATACAAACATCACAACTGTACTAAACCTTTATTAGGAGTCAAATCCAACACAGAGAATGAGGCTACATGGTGACATCCTCCTCTATGGAAGAAGCACTGGAATTGGAAGACAGAGGTTCTCTTTCTCTGGGAGATAATGAAGATTAAGGATAGGAAGAAACAACAACACGATAAATTTTCTTATAAGTTGGACAGCCCAGAAAGGCTTGTTCTCTAATCAGTAAGGGCATGGAAACCCATGCCCTTCTTTGTTTGACAGATCCCAAAGCGTGATACCACAAATGACAGAGACCGCCATCACTCTTACATAGAGTAAGGCCAATTTCTGATAACTTCACTGAAAAGCTGGTAGTATGAAATGGATGTAGAAAGCACCAGTAGAGAAGGGAGCTAAGACCAAGTTACTTGTTTCAGTCAAAGGGAAAAGTGACTAGCGACGGCTGTCCCCGAAGAGGAGAATGGAGCAAACACAAATGCTTATTTTCTCTCAAACAGGCCTGACAGATATACATTATCAAATTTATCTTCACAATTGCTTCATGAAATATGTTGGGAATCTGTCCTAAGGAGATCTGCCTATTTGTGTGTTTATTTTACATGCTCAACCTGTCTGTAACTGGCAACATTGTTTACAGCAGGTTTTCATTTCTGGTTGCCATCCTAACTTGGTGTGGGACTTACTTTCATTTTGCCAGGAACGACATTTAATTTTTAAACTGTCTATAAGCTTTTGAATGACATTATTTACTTAGGTATTTACTTATGTGTCTATTTATTTATTCACTTGTGTGTGTGTACACTTGCCACAGCATGCCTGTGAAAATCAGAGGATAATTTCCAGGAGTTACTCCTCTCCTTTTTACCATATGGGTCCCGGAGATGAGGCCTGATGGCAAGTGCCTTTACCTGCTCAGCCATTGGCTGCTCCAATCTGATTTTTATTTCTGAGGTAGTCTCTTGCTATGTGCCCCATGTTGGGACATAAATTGCAATCTCCCTTCCTCAGCCTTTTCTACTCCAGGATTATAGGTGTGCACATCACATACAGTTCTGTGTGGAAGGACTTGGTGAGGAGTGGCTGTGTTTTAAGACATAACTTCTTTACCTTTTCTTACTCATGTTTGAGTAGGTGGGAAATTGTAATCAGTAGAGTCTGAGGTCAGCTGTTTCTCTAACAATAGTAAAAATATTAATAAGAGGGCTGAAGAGATGGCTTAGTGGCTAAGAGCACTGGCTGCTCTTCCAAAGGACCAGGATTTGATTCACAGCACCTACCATGAGGCTCATAACCACTGAACTCCAGTTTGAGGGGATCCAATGCCCTCTGCTGGCCTCCTTGGGCAATGCATGCATACGGTACAGAGATAAACATGCCATCAAAACATACATACACATAAAAAGAATAAAAATTAAAATAAAACAAAGGGCAGTGGACAAAACAATTAGATCCTGCAAGGTCTTAAGTGCTAGCTGTCCAAAGAAAGCAAGGTGTGGTCTAAGTCCAGTCTACAAAATTGTTTACTATGACAAAGTCAAACGGCATCCTTGCAACTGCGAGGCAAACGGAAGTGAGGGCAGACAGACCAGCTTTCCTAAGTAGGACTGCCAGACAAAATGCAGAATATACAACTACATTTGAAGTTCACACAGACTTTATTTTATTTTCAAAAATAAAAATGAGCATACATTATTTTAAAAACCAGTTCTAAAATTTAAAATGAATTGCATACATTTTTAACCTGTTGAATGTGATACTCCCATTTGTAAAGTAACCCTCCATCCCTGTAACAAAAACAGGAGCATTAGAAAAGAACAACATTAAAGCCAGCATTTGGACATTTTAAAACACTGAATATTTTTATAAATTTCCAATTAAATATTTTGACAAGTAGCTGCTAGAAGCCAACTGGATCTGCTGCTTTTTTCAGTGTGCATTTTAGTCACTAAAGCAGGCATCCGGCGCAGGGTTCTCAACCGTCCTGATGGGGGAACTTTACCACAGCTCCTCAGGCTGTGGTGACCCCCAGCCAGAAAATTATTTTCATTGCTACTTTATAACTGTAATTTTGCTACTTTTAAGAATTGTAATGTAAATATTTGTGTTTTCCAATGGTCTTAGGTGACCCCTGTGAAAGGGTCATTGACTCTCCCAGGGGTCAAAACCCACAAGTTGAGAACCACTGATCTAGAGTATAAGAACACAAGTGTGTGCATGTGTGTTCCTCTACCAGGATTTTATGAAGTATGTGGGAATCTTTGAAGGTATAACATGTGTTACTGAACTGTTCCATGCTTGTTTAGCTGGGCTTGGTGGTTTAGTGGGCCTGTAATTCCATCTCCTGGGAAAGTTGAGGAAGGAAGGCAATTTCCAGGTCTACCCAGGGCAGAGAAGCCCCAGGATAATGTGGGCAATGAGAAAAGAAAGGAAAAGGTTATATAGCACTGATGTAGATCAATTTGTAAGCTCAATAGTTTACTGTGCGTCCAGCGCTTTTCCAGATGCTGGGAATAAACACTGAGTCCTCACATAACTTGAAAGCTCTCAGTCTTTTCAGCTCTCAAACTGGCAATGCCCAGTGGAGAAGCTGATAATGTGGAGAAGCTGATGATGTGGGAGAAGCTGATAATCACTAGACGGCTAACTAGGGTGCAGGTACCTACTGCAAAAAATGTGACTAAAAATAGCACACAAGAATGTGCTTTTGTTCTCTTTTTAATTTTGAGGCACTAAATATTTTGTCCTAAATTTATAGATGTCCTAGCACCACAAAACTAAACAAAGAGACAATTTATAAATGTCAGATGGTACATGCACAATCTCACTGACCAAGCCACAAAGACATGGCATTGAACTTAAAAAAAAAAAAATCACCAATATCAAAAGTACTGTACATGACAAAAACTATACTTAGAAATTAAAAAGACACATTAAAAATAGATTAACAGTATAAAACAACTGATTAAAAAAGAAATGATCACCTGAAAACAATAGATATGAAAGAAAATTTATAAAGTCAAGAATATGGAATTTTAGTCCAAGGAAAATTAGTTTCTTCAAGTCAGTCCTGAGTCTGGTAAAGGCTCTCAATCATGATCAAAGTCAGTGTCCAGGGTACACACTGTTAAGGCTTTTCAATTTAAAGCAACACAACCAAGAATAAAGAGGAGATAACACAAAAGTGTGAGGCTGCTGATAACTTTGGATTATGGCCTCTAGAGTTTGCAAAAGAAAATGGCACTAGGGAAAATGTATGCAGAACTAAGTAGAACTGGTATTATAGACTGACATATATATATATATATATATATATATATATATATATATATTCACATCATTTAAAATATGTATGTTTGTGTGTGTGTGTGCGTGCACACACACATGTAGCCACATGTGCCCTTCCTTATTCCTGTGCATGGATGCTAGGTGGAGCGGTGCATGCATGCCACAGTGCATGTGCACTGGCAGTGGGCAACTCTGTGCAGCTGATTCCCTCCTCTATTTCACATGGGTCCTGGGGATTGAGATCAGGTCGCCAGGCTTCCAAAGGAAGCACTGTTGTGTGCCAAACCATTTCTTTCATTGGTGCTACAAAAGGATTTCCAATGAATTCGATGCACCTTCCTTCAGAAAGCTGAAAATCAACCATAACAACGTCAAGTCATAAATAATTTGGGATCATTGAAAATCTATTTATTTGGTCAAGACCACCTTCTGAGCCACATCCTGTGATTATATGCTAAAGCTCAGATTCAGTATACAGCCTGGCAACTGACACGCAAGCTGCCCACCAGGGAATACACAGCAGTGGGCGAGAGCCCAGAGGATGTGAAGTTGCACAGGTAATGCTTAAGATACTTCTGGAATGGAGACATTGATGACAGAAAGATAGCTGGCAGTGGGAGACAGATCATGAGGCTGGAGAAGCAGGTTTCCTGGTGTTGAAGAGCTGGGTTAAACCCCACAACTGAAGGGACCCACCCAAAGGCATTCTTAAGCATCAATAAGACAAAGTCACAATTACACTCTTTGAAAGGTACTTCTGTTTAGTACTCGAGAAGTAGAGGCGGGAGGATTCAGATTTCAAGATCTTTATTTAATATTTCACACAGTGCTAGTAGATATAGGGAAAAATCCACATGGAATCTATGCAGAAAAAGTCTTAACCCTATAGCCAAGGCTTGGTAAATGAGGATATAGTTAGATGTTTCAAATTAAAATGGAATATATGCATGTTGCTACTGTTTGATTCCTCTTAATCATTTAATGGTCCAGGTCATGTTGGACATGAAGATGACCTGAGTTCCATCCCCTGAATCTACAAGGCAGAAAGAGAGAAATGTTGTTCTCTGATTGCCACATCTGTGCCATGCATGCACACAGACAGATGTACACAGAAAAATACAGGCCAAAAGGGGAACAACAACAGCTTTTACTGTTTATAAGAAATGATGTGGTAGATTTTAAGTAAACAAAGTAACCACATTCTTACATCCTGGAAACTGCTGTTCTTACTCTGTCTTTGCACCTATCACAGTGGATTGCATTAAGCATTTGTTGACATGTTAGAATACCTTATTGAAATAAAAATCATTTGGAAAAAAATGAGCCATGTTGGATTCCTTGCTGCATACTGATAGACAGCACTTAGCAATGACCATTAAATACATGCTCCATAAACTAGGTGGTGGTGTCGCATGCCTTTAATCCCAGAACTCGGGAGGCAGAGGCAGGTGGACCTCTGTCAGTTCAAGGCCAGCTTGTTCTACAGAATGAGTTCCAGGACAGCCAGACCTACACAGAGAAACCTTGCCTTGAAAAACCAAAAAAAACGACGTGCATTTTTGAAACTCTGAGGTTTGAGCACTATTATGTGGATGCTGAGTAGAAACTGACAATAATTAACATTGTATCTGCAGAAGATAGGCTCTTACCAGTTGATAGCTCCGTGGTCACATTTCTTCATAAGCATTGCTTTCCAGCGTTCATGTGCGGTGTTAACAACTTCAAGAGCGAAAGCCTAATTCCAACCAAAACAGACAGAGGTAGTTGCAACCTAGCTCCTACCCAAAGCAGTGCTCCACCCACACGGAACCAGTGACTGTTAAGAGCTTGAGCTCCGGAATGGGCAAACCTGAGCAGAAAGCCTTCCTTAGTTACCGGCTGTGATGTAGGCACTTAACTCCACCGAGCCTCGACTTCCTCCTATGAGGAAGAGCATATAATGGGGTTTGGGGGGATGCAATCTATATAAGGGACAGGCAAATGAAAGTCTGTGGGTCAAATACAGGATGCTACCTGTCTTTGGCCCATGGATGCTTTAATGGAATGGCAGTGTTGAGAAGGTATTTGGGAACCATATGCTGTGTCGTAAGGCCCTAAAGATTTACTATTTGCCCTGTACAGACACAGCCCTCCCATTTCAGATCTAAACTACAGAGCAAGTGCTTAGCCTGGCCCACAACTTGAGGAAGCAAGCATATATTCATTTCATCATTGCCACGGGGGCACACAGTCTATGTAACTGTAAGTCTGGATACTCACTGTCTGAAAGCAATACATCTTCTTAGAATGGCCCAACTTTTTCTTGGTACTAATTCATAAAACACCTAAAACTGCATAATCAGGAATAAATATCTGGCTAGGTATGCATCTAGAGACACTACCTAACAAAAATCTTCTTTAGTCTTCAAAGGAGAAAAATTTTTTCAGATTAGTTTTTGTGTGTGTGTGTGCGTGTGTGTATATGTATGTGCATCACATGTGTGCATGAGTGCTGGAGGTCAGAGAGGTAATCAGATGCCCTGGAAGGGAGCTACAGGTAGATGTGAACCACTGTGTGGATGCTGGAAGCCAAACCAGACTCCTCTGCCAAAGCAGTAACTAAGTTTTTTTTTCTCCCTTTCTTTAAGGAAAATCCTTATTTATTAGCTAATTCACACTAGCTTTATTCTCCTCATTTACAACTAATTATTATCATACTGAAGAAATAAAGACTCTTGGGTTCTGAGATAGAATTGTAATGGGAAATTTAACTTGTGAAATAAAAGTTCCCTCAAGACTACAGAGGGCTGAGCAAAGAGAATGACTTCATTCTTAATGAGGTGGTATTGGGGACACTGCTGTGACAAAGGATAAGAAATGGAAATTATTCTGTGAATAATACGAGAAAGGATTTTTAGATAAAATTACTCGGGTAATTCTGCTTGTAATAAATTCAAGTGCCTGTTTAATGAAATGGGCAAGGAAACTCTAGAATTAAAAACGAGAGCCATTTTCAGCCACAGAAAAGAGGCACAGCTAAATGTTCTCGAGTTAGGCTCTGTATTTGAATGGCAATGGCAAAAACCAATACATAAAATGATTATTTTTGGAAATGTTACAAGAATGACCCAGTAATCACATAGAAGAAAATAGATGTCCATCAAAAGTCACCAGAACACAGAAGAGCCCTGACACTGAATTCAAAACTTGCCAGGCTGCCTTTGATGCAATAAAGACATATGTGTGTGTGTGTGTGTGTGTGAGAGAGAGAGAGAGAGAGAGAGAGAGAGAGAGAGAGAGAGATTTGCATAGTTTCAAATGATGAAATATAAAATATATTTTGAAAGAAAAGATAAAAATAATTTATTTCAAAAACATCCAACATTCCATATCTAAGACAAACCTAAAATACTTTAAAACTCTAAACATAGCCCTTGTGGCATCAAGAATTCCTTTAATGGTTCTTTCAAGAAAACACCGAGTCTAGCAATCAATTCTTGCAGAGAAATACTTGCTGTCAGTTTTGAGCTTTGTTTCAGTTATAGAACATACTTTCTGTATCCTCTTAGAAGCTGGCTAAGAGTGTGCAATTTATTTAGTGGTAACAGCTTTTAAAAATATTCCACAGTTTAGATTTCAGCTCCTTGGCTGATTGTCTGCATTTGTGTCATATTAGATTAGAGCCATTTTATGGAACTTATGGAAGCTTTGTGGCACTCTAATGGAAAAATCCTCTATCAGTAGGATAATTCAAGAGTTCTCTTAATTGTTAAGCAACTTCATTCGGTCTGGTAAAATTCAGTCAGGAGGGAATCCTGGGAGGATTAACATGGAGGGAAAGCAGCCTCCTCGAACCAGGAAATGGAGCAATTTTCTTCATACACAATTTGCAAAGTTTAAACTAATTGCAGAATCCCCCTACTTTCTGGGATGAGCTATATGTAGGCTGACCTTGCTGATTCACTTAAATATCTAGAAAAAATGTTAACGCTAATGTCCTTAAATATGGAAGCCAGTAAAGAGCGCCTTGTCTTCCTTCTCTATATGAATATTCACATCAGACTGTCTACGTGAAACATGCCATCAGATATTGAGAGGTACACTTTCAAATACAGACCCTCATCTTTACCTTGTTTTTGAATTCTCCATTAAAAGCAAACTTGTTTTCTGGTTTTCCGTCTGGTACCTTATAAAGTCTCAACCAATTAACAGTGGCTTCCAGGTAACCTGGTTTGAACTTCTTAACATCATCAATATCTGTGAAGGAAGAAACAAAAACGTTTTGTTAAAAACCATGTATACTAAGCAATACAGTCAGTCGTGGTCTGAGAAAGGCAGGCAATGTGGAGCCAACTCCAGCTAAGATCATTGCCAATTGTCCTAGCGATGCTTGACACGTCTCTTATCACACGCGGACTTCTGTTTCCCTATGTAAAACACTGCTCCTTCATCCCACAAACATCTACTGAGTCCCTTCGGGACACAAGTTTCTTTCTGCCTGGAAGTTCACAGGGCTATGCAGCACAGGAATTGAGGTTATCACACACAGAAGAGGATGGTGAGATCAGATAAGGGAGTGCAAGAAGGCTACACAGAAGAGGGAGTTCCTGGCCAGCAGTTAGACGGGAGAAGTAGAGAGAAGGGCACAGAGGAAGCAAGGTAATGAAACAGGCTAGGACGGATGTGTTCGGAGGGAGTGGACTCTGAGAAGGAAGGGCCACCGAGCACCGCACACCATGACAGGGACTGGCATCTTCTGACAGGTAACGGGAGGGTTTAAACTAGGAAAATCACAGCATCAGGATTTAGACCAGTCTAAAAAGGATGAACGCTGATGACAATGGTACCTGGAAACAGTGCCCCAACACTGGCCGAGAAGGCTGTGTGATTTGATTTGATTTTTTATCCAGTGGTGGGATAACCAAAATGAGTGGATGAAAACAGATGCCTGCAACTGTCATGGCTGACACTGTAGGAAGAAGCAGACAGCAAAGAAACAAATGTGTTCACTGGCAAAAGTCACATAAAGAAGCCGAATAAGGAAAACAAAATGAGTCGGGGGATTTAAACAGGGTAGTTCTGAACTAGCACAAAAAAATCTTACCCTAATTCAGCCATGGTTCTCAGGATATGCTTTTGATGACACTCGCTACAATATTCTCGGAAATAAAGTTACTGTATTGAGATTGATAAATCCCTTGTTCAATGAGGTTCCCAGGGAAGCAGCCTTTCCAATATACAATTTAAAAGTATAATAAATCCTTGCCAAAATACTGTAACTAATGGAGAAGTTCAGAATCATCCTGTGATGTACAATATCTCACAGCAAAGAACACACAGACTTGGTCAAACCTGAAAGATTAGGAAGTTCTAACTAAAAACCAGGCGATGAGGTACACACAGGATAGTCCAGAAACTACCTGGCTCCATGTCTTGTCAAAATCCCCATCCTCTCACCTGACAGGGAAAGGCCAGGGTCATACAGACAAGCATCATTCCCTTGTTGTTCCCCACTTGCCCCTCCAGGGCTGGAGGCTTCATACAAGTGAGATGCATTCAGTGGGGTAGAACCCAGGGCAAGGGCAAGGTTCAGTTTGCTGCCAGTCTTCAGATTTAAAGTCTGAAATGCTACCGAAGGCCACAACCTATCCAAAATATTTTGAACAATTAATCAAAGGAAAAGAGAGAAACTTGCTTGAAAGGAAACGCAGGTTACAGCTGCTTTATTAACAAGAGTCAATATATACTTACTGAGCAATTGTAACTGAGGGCAGATCTTAAGACAGGGAATTCCATAGAGCGCACCCTTTAAGGAATGCACACTGTGTCCTGGGTTATAGAGTCCTTTGCAATGCCCCAGACTCCAGAATCCGATAAACCCTTCACCGAACACAGCACTGTTTCCTCCTCAAACTCTACTTCTTTTCATATTTTTCTGCTTATCTGGGAGGTTATTTCTAAGGTGAATTTTCCATTGATTGTTATCTTATATCCTCCTATTCTTCCAAAGCATTCCCTTAAATTGATTAACTCCAGGTTTTTCCAACTTAATGTTACCTTATTCACTTGGGAAAATATTTTAGTATACTAAACTCAAATAACTAGAAATGTACTTTAATTTCCAAAATAATTTCTTATACTTCAATCTGATTGATGATTCTATCCCTGTACCTTACACAATCTTTATCACACTGTGTAAAATATTTGTGATGTGGGATTTCCCTCTGTATTCTGTGATTACCATTAAAGAACTGCTTTGAGCCTATAGCAGAGCAGGGCAGGGTGGAGCAGAGCTAGGCGGGGAGGACTGGACTGAATACTGGGAGAAAGAAGGGTGCAGTCAGAGAGAAGCCAAGTAGCCCACCCACTGGAGACAGATGCTGGAAACTTTACCTGGTAAGCCACAGAATAATGGAGACGGGTTAAATTAATATGTAAGAGTTAGCCAATAAGAAGCTAGAGCTAATGGGCTGAGCAGTCATTTAATTGATACAGTTTCTGTGTGATTATCAGGGCTGAACAGCCGGGAACAAACAAGCAGCCTCCTTACTACACATATGTTTGGTTATCTTTATTTGACTCACCAACTTCAAAGAAAGACACTAATTATCCAATACCCTTTTCAGCCTAGGAGGCTCTTTGCTCAGAATTCATGGAGGGGACCTTTAAGATACCAGCGATTAAAAATGTCAAACATTTAATAATGCCAAAAAGAAGCACAAACCTCTAGAAGAAGCTAACCTTGCCAATTCTCAATTAATTACATCCCAGGAGAAAACAGCTGCATTTTTATAAACAACAAAAAATTCAGACAAAATCAGAAGCATGCAATTTTAACATTTTAAAAACCTCAATAGTAAATGTCCAACCAGAAATCCAAGTTAATGAACTACTTTTCTGAAAGCATGAAACACTGCACCTACAATTGATAAACTGATCCACAGTTTACAGGATACATATGAGTTAAATGTAAGGAAACTATAGCAAAGAGAGCATAACACGTTGGCTAAAATGATGGCAGAGCTGCACTATAAAAACCGTGAGATGTTTAATCCTTATCCTGTTTTTCTTCTTGTTGCTTTGTTACATTGTCCAGCCAAAGGTGTTAAAAACAAATGCAGGTGTGTTTATATCTTTTCTTCTACTGCAGCAAAAATCTGCACAGCATAGTGCTGTCCCCTGTAGTCACTTAGGGACGTAACTCAGTGATGCTGTGCTCATCTATAATGACTAATCGGCACCAATACCCATCCGCAGCACGTCTGTCACATACACCTTTGTAATTTATGCCATTTTTTAAAGAAAAGTAGCAATTTCCTAGCATCCATTTACTCTCACTCTTAGGGTTTTGTGTGAAACTTTATACTGTAGACAATTATGGCATTTAGTGCAAAGATGGACCACTCAATCAATAAGCGAGGAGACCCTGAAGTACCTATTTATAAGATCCAGCTGAATATATCTCAGTTTCTCTTCTGGACCAATTAAGCCCTTTTAACTTCAACTTATCGCTTTACAGAACTATTAACAAAGGTTCTGCAATGTGTAAAGCATTCTGAGTGTACTGTGTGTGCTGCGTCCAGTGGACCTTCTAGAAGGAGGCATGCATGTCTCCCACCATCAGCTGGGTTTTAGCTTTGCCAAGTGTCAGGTGTCTTCATTCCCAAGGTATTCTGCAATGGCATCAGTTAGGGATTTAACTAAATATCATGTAAGCAGGTGAACTTATTAATACAAAAGTGTTGGCTGCTGTGAAATTAATTTTGAATGTTCAGAAAAAATCCAATAAAACTGGTTACTAAAAACATCTGTCATCAATTTAGGGCTGGGTAATAAAACAGCTGAGTTAGAGGAAAAACTAAGCATCTCCAGCACAGGCAGATTTCTGTGCCAGTGAAGTGGGAAAGCATCTTACATAACAGAAGTCAAGCTCACATAAAATGCACTTCAGTGAACTCCTTTTTAAAAAAGATTTTTAATTTTCAATTTTATTTTAGGTGTATAAGTATTTACCCACATGTGCACTATATGCATGCCTAGTGCCTGTGGAGGCAAGAAAAGTGCATATTGGGTCCCCTGGACCTGGGGTTGCAAATGGTTGTGAGCTGCCACACAGGTGCTGGACTTGAACCATGGTCCCCTTGAAAGAGCATCTAGTGCTCTTAACCACTGAGTCACACCTTCAGCCCCTTCAGGAGTCTCATATCAACTGTAGGAACAACTCTCCAGATTTCTTCCATTAGTGTTTTCAGGGGGAAGACAGAAAGGAAAAATGCCTTGAGGGGCTAAGTGTGCACTGATATTTGAGGACGGGAAGAACAAAGTCCTGCGGCTGGAACTCAGTGAACAATGGAGCTCGTGAGAAGGGAGGGGCAGCCACATACATGTCACATTGAAATGGTGCAAGGCAGGGCATACATGTTGGAGGGAAACCTCTCCACATGCCCAGTGGAGAAACAACCACCCTATACAAAGGAGAAAATGAAGCTAAAGGCCCAGTAAGATACTTAAAAGGCAGGGTATGGTGGAGCACACATTTAATCCCAGCAGTAGTGAGGCAGAGGCAGAGGCAGAGGCAGAGGCAGGTGGATCTCTGTGAGTTGGAGGCCACCCTGATCTACACAGTGAGTTCTTGGATGGTTTGGACTATTTAGAGAGAGTCTGCCTTAAAGAGAGAGAGAGAGGGAGAGAAGGAGAGAGAGACAAACAAACATACTTATAAGAATGTCTATACCCATTTAAGAATGAAACTGAAGAAGATATCAGAAGATGAAAAGATCTCCCATGCTCACAGACAGTTAGGTAGAGAGCAGGCAAGTAGGTGAGAGGGGAGGCTCTCTCTAGGAGGGGGAAATAGAATAGTCAAAATATCAAAAACTCCATAACATTAAGTAATAATCTAAAATACAGAAAAGCAAACTGAGTTACCAAAGAGGTTTTTGCTTGTTTGTCTTCTGTTTTGTTTTGTTTTTGAGGTAGGGTCTTTGTGTATAGCTCCAGCTAACCTGAAATTCACTATGTAGACCAAGTTGGCCCTGAACTTAATGTCTGCCTCTGCCTCCTGAGTGTTGGGATTAAAGGCCTGTGCCAGCATGCCTGGCTCACCCCACGTTTTTAAATACAGTTATCATAGGATGTCATAATTTTTAACAGTCTAAAACTATAATTATTTTATAACAGAGATATGTCCAAATTTAAAACCTTAATAAGTAAAGTCCTTGTAGAATTTTTACATTAAAATTATAAACCAATGATTTCCAAAGGTCCATACAATCTATATAAAGTAACAAAACTGCAGAATGTTTCGAGATGCCAGCTAAAAGGCAGAAGAGACATCTTTATAGACAACAGAGAACGAGAAACTAGCTTTTCACTTGGATATTTATTAGCTTCTGTGCTGATTTAAGTTTTTTTGAAACAAAAAAATGTCAGCTGCCAAATACGAATTATCATCTCTTCAACATCCTAAAATTTTACCTATGAATGCAGCCATACTCAGAGGAAAATCTATAGACTTCTACTTTGTTATCTTTTGAAATAAGAACATGATTAATGATTTAGAAAGAAATTATAAACATTTTAACTAATATTAACAGTTATTTCATTCAGTCTACAATGCTACTGAGAAATCAATGTAGCTAGGAACTGGTCTAAAAATAAGCTAAAAATAACACATATAAAAGGGATGTGGGCACACATAACACACATACGTATGCATATAGTTATTCGAAATGTTTTTTTATAAACATGGTTTTACTTGTTGACACTGAAAGAACAGACACAGAATGAATTTTTAAGCTAAAAAGATAGTGCTGGAGACTGAACCAAGGACCTCCTGTACACATGCTAGACAGGTACTCTACCACCAAGGGAGATCCAACTAACTATAAATTAATTTCTTACTTCATCATTAACTGTGTGGGTGTGTGCACACTTGCCATGGTGGCAAATATATGGAAGGCAGATGACAGCTAATGAGTCATTTCTCTCCTTCCATGTGGGCCATGAGGATTGAACTCAGGTCATCAAGCTTGCTGGGGAAGCACCTTCTCCCTGAGCCACCTCACCGGCCCCAATTTAGTTCTTACAACTTTTCCTTTGCATGCGTCTGAATTAAACAAGAATCTAAAACACACATTTAGGACAAAGGGTATATCTTTTTATCTAAGTAAAGCAGATGAGACGTTCACTCAGTTCCAGTACTTGAACTAAACCGCCAGCAATTACGAACCTCCTCACTAAGAACTGAAAAGGTTCTGGAAGCTTGTCCAAACACATTGCCTCAGTGAGTTCAGAGGACAACAGCGTGTGAGAAGAGAAAGCCAAACCAACAAGCAAACAGTAGCAACGACAAAGCGTCCTCCAGAACTCAGTCTAACAGAAACAAAACAATGGGCATGGGCTGTGCTCCATGGTTGTAACTAGACTCAGGGTTCTACTGTACACATTGGAAGATTTCTGAGGTCTGCATCAAGTAAAAAGCAGATGACAGAAGTTAATCCTAAAATGACCCACAAAATCTGTCACCATAATAAATCCATCCACAGTGGAACCTGTGGTCCCCAGCATCCATCCCATATGCTTTAGTTACATAGTGTTTTAAAATATTAGGTAGTTATTATGAATATGTCTAAGGACCTTCAGGAAATATGATCATACTGTATGAATGCAAAGAAATCTTAGCTGAGGAAAAAGAACTAAAAAGCAATAAAAATAAAGAAGAACCAGGTTGAGAGAGCATCTGAAATGAAAATTGAGCTCTTGACAGACAAACTTAGATATGTGGAAATAAGTGTTAGGGGCCCACAGGACACAGCAGTAGAAGTGGCCTGGTCTGAGAAACAGCAGAGACAAAAGTTGATATAATGAAAATGGCTTTAGTCGCCTGGGAAATGGCTAAGGTCCTGTAAAATACAGGTGTCACAAGGCTCAGGAAGAAGGTAAGAGAATGGGCAGAAAAAGTGTAAATTTCTCAAAGCCAACACGACCCAGCAAGTTCAGTACAAAAGGACACTGTAGCAGAGCATAGGAAAAACATGCTGGACTCCAAAAGCGAGAAGAAAGCCTTTAAATCGGTCTGAGAAAAACAATACAAATAGAATACAAATGGCTATTGACATGTTAGAAACATCAGCGAGAAGAAACAGACAGAAAGAGCTGAGGAAGGGGGAAGGAAGGCACATGTTTATGGAACTTAAAAATTAATACTATATCCACTAAAACTATACTTCCAAAATAAACAAAAACGTAAATTTAGATAAATTAAGATAAAGAAAGTTTACCACCAGCAGCACTGGGCTCCAAGAAACTGAAGGGAAATGAGGATTGGACCGGGGGAACCTTTCAGAAGGGAGTGAGTAGGTAAGGAAATGGAACCTACGTGAATACAAAATAATCCTTACAATATGTGCCTATTTCTCCTAATTTATTATCAGCAGCAGCATCATTATTATTGGTTTTTCAAGACAGGGTTTCTCTGTGTAGCTCTGGGCGTATGCCACCCACCATCTGGCATTTCTCCTAATTTTTAAAAGATATTTTATTATTTTTAGAGCCATATAACAAAAGTACACTTGCTCTTTCATACACTGCTGGAAAGGCATTGGTACAACTGGTCAGACAGCTGGAAAGACAGTTGGACAGACAGCTGGACAGACAGCTCAACAGCAACTTGTAATACTTGTCTTACAACTGACCCAACAGTCCTATTTACTTGCATATTTCCTCCTGGGAAATGAAAACATAGTTCCCATCAAGACTTAAACGTCCATATCAGTCCCCCAAAAGGGATTCACTGGCTATACACAGGGAAAGGGGAGTTTGTGGGTATTAGGACAAACATATATTATTGTCAGAAGCCCTTCAACTCCATACTTAAAGTGCAGTGACTATATGTAAATATATGTGGTGCTATGGATGCAGCTCATTAGTCGTATTCAACTACTCACCCAGCATGCACAAGCGAGTTTGAGTTTCATAAACGGAGTATTATAGTGAACTTCCATAATCCTGGCATTTGGGAGGTAGAAGCCAGAGGATCACAAGTTCAAGGTCATCCTCAGCTACCTAGCAAGTTTGAGGCTGCCTGGGGTTTTATGGGACCCTGTCTCAAGTAATCAAATGACAGCCCTACTCTTCAAGGAGTTCACGATTTCAAATGGTGGGAAGACACAGAAACAAATTACAAATGTAAAATCAAACGTTCCACTGAATTGAACAAAATGGTGTTTGTAGGGGAAAGACCATGCTTGCCTTACAGAATTAAAGTCACGTGGAGGGAGATGACCTTTATTTAGACTGACACTTGAAAGATAAGGAGTTTCCAGGTAGACAAAGAACATTTCAGTGATGGGGATACATTTCTAAGTCATGGGCCAAAGAAGAGCCTGGCGTGCAAAGATGGGAGATGCCAGGTGTCGTGGGGACTTCACAGAGTAAAGGTCAGGAAAGAGTGGAAAGTTATCAAGTGACTTTTACCAAGGTAGAGAATTCAGATGTCTTTGTAAAGAGAGAGTAGGAAGGTGTTCTACCTTCCTTCAAAGTTAAGATTTCTCTATAATCAGTTTGATAAACAACGCAGAAGACAAATTCTGGTTTCAGGATGCTGAGCCAAGAGAAATGTTAACACTGTTCAACAGAAAAGCAAGACAGGCCCGTTCAAGGCAATGCAAAGGCAAGAATAGATTCTGAGGTCAAAATGAGAAAATCAGTAATAGATTGTATATTGGTGACTAAAGTTTACAAATGTCACAGATATAAAAATAAACTATATATACATGATACTAAAGAAAGAACTATAAGCCAGGCGGTGGTGGCGTATGCATTTAATCCCAGCACTGGGGAGACAGAGGCAGGCAGATCTCTGTGAGTCCAAGGCCAGCCTGGTCTATAAGAGCTAGTTCCAGGACAGACTCCAAAGCTGCAGAGAAACTCAGTCTTGAAAAACAAAACAAAAAGAACTATAATCAGTTATAATACCAAAAATCCAAGTATAAAATGAATGTTTTTCTGTTGAAAATTATCTATTTTGAAGATATTTTCAGATTTCATTCAAAATGTCCATTTTTGTTTTTTCATACATATCCATCTCCTTATATATCAATTCAAAATTAAGAAATTTAGTACTTATGCTAGCACACACACAGAGGCAGCGACAGAATACAACACCCAACCTTACTGCTCATCCTCACCAACTAAGAACCACTGCACTTCCAGGGGCTCGAAGGAGAAACCATGCTGCTTTTATATGGATTAGTCACGCCAAACCTTAACATGCAGAGACGAAGGCATATATCCCACTGAGGAATTTTCATAGTTAGACAAAACCTAGCACTGTAAGTGTATTGCCATCTCTTTGCTTCTGTTATGTAAAAGGATTTAAAGAGAGAGAGAGAGAGACATCAGGAAATTAAGCTAGACATGTATACAACCAGTCCCTCTAAACAAAATCCATGGGAGGCGAGAACATATGTTTTTAATGCTACTCATGAATATTCACTAGGAACACCAGCCAATCCCTAATACTCATGGCATCTTCTGCACCACAAGTAGAGGTTCCTACTCAAGGAACGATTCCTTAGCTGTCTGTGCTTACCCAGGACCTTCGAAGACGCTCCTGTTTCCAGGCCTTTCTACACACTTATGTCCAATGCACATGGCTATGTTTGATGCTATCACCGGGCTTTCCTCTCATTCTCCATTCTCCTCCCTGCCCCACAAATTCGCCTCTCGCCAAGTCAAAACCTATACTAAAAAAGAATACACTTACCCCATGGAAATGGAAATTAATACCATCCCAAGTCTCTCTATGAATCTAAATATACTAGAACACAATCTCAAAAAGTTAATAGATTTTTTCCAGAAATATAACTATTTATTACTAGTTAATAAAAAAAACTTTGCATGACCCTGCAAATGAAAACCATACCAGGGCCTTGTGCAAGGACATTTAAATGCTTTTCTAATATAACTTTATTGGGAGCATATTGCGAAGTGGCTACAAGGACAGGCAGGCATGGTACTGAGACTGCCCCCGAACCTGCCATTCTTACACATAAGAGTCTCCCTGAGACGGATTAAAAAGTGTGCTCTGTTCCCAAGAAATCACTCAGGATCCCATAGTAGAAGCTATAATTCCGCAATGTATAAGGGTATGAAAACCCCACAGCAAACACCATCGGTGCATATAATTGATATGCTGCTGATAATTACAGCAAACTTCCCTTCAGCAGTGACCCTGATGATGCTTTTTGCCCGGGAGGAAGGCAGGTGATAGGTCCTGCTGGGAAGGAACTTAGAGATGGGTAAGAGGACAACCCACAGCTGTGGAATGGAGGCACTAAGGCTTGGGGGAGGGGTGGCACACATGACTTTTCCACACGAATGGAGACATTTTAGAACGCAGACCTCCCCCATGTTACTGCATCATCGATCATAGGAATATGACTAAAGCCCTAAAAGCTACAGGGGTCGGGGTTCAAAAAAGAAGCAACAGATTCCCAGTAATTAATTCCTAATGATGTGCACCACACCCTCTCCCCCACACCCAAGCCTCTACACCATTAATGAAATCACAAGGACAGACATCAAAAGCGCAGGCTTCTAATTATCACCAGTTCATTGCTGCCCCGGGGAAAATGGTCACCCCTCCTCCACAGGTTACAAACACACTTGCCTAACTCCATGCTTTAAAAGAGCAAGGAAGAGCAGTGAAGTTCCTGGGGTCTGGAGGGAGACTGGATTTGAATGGCTGAAGCTTTATTTTGTTTAAGCTACTAATTCTCCTTCCCCTGGCAATGTCAGTTTCCTCATCTAAGAAAAAGGACAGGGTTGGGAGGACACTACACACACACACACACACACACACACACACACACACACACGCATGCACTCATGCATGCACGCACGCACACGTGCGTGCACACACACACCTTGATTGAAGCCTGTAAAAGTGTAAAAGAAGTGCTTGGTATTGTTCCTAGACACATGGCGATTCAGCTCTGCACACAGTAGGGCTCCAGAAACACAACAGGGATGTGATGCCCCTTCCCATGTCCCTTCCTGAGCCAGGGAGCACACTCCACTGTCTTTCCACATTGTGGGGAGGAGACAGAACTGCCTCTGGTTAGAGCAGTTAGCAGAGACATTCTGCCTCAGGACTGCTATGCTAAGTCCTCCCCCTCCCCCCTCTCCTTCTACTTTGTCTTCCAATGACAATCGTAAATTATGCTCTAGGAAGACAAAATTCAAACAGATAGTAATTTCATTGTTTTTTTAAATAGTAGGGGCACTAGAGATGTTTACATAAAAAGTGAAATTATAGCCCAACGGGATTACTTTCCATATTTTCTCTCTTGTCCTGAAAGACAACAAAGGGCCTAGGAACTTTATTAAGTTTAAGTTTTCCTAAATGTATGCCCAATTCTACACATTTGAAACACTTCAAAACTGTCAGCTTTAGGACAGTCTTGATGCTGGCCTGTGAAAATGTGCCAACTTCCTATTGTAAAATACGTTCCTCATAGCTCAGCTCATGTAAATTACCCATCAGAATGAACTAAAAAATCAACATAATTGTTCTGATTTTAAGTTTTGGTTTTTAAGCTTTCATTTTTCAAAAGTATAAAATCACCTCACAGGCAAAAGTTCCTACAGGACAAAAGACAACAGTTTTCATTTGGTTCAAGACAAAACCGGAAGCAAGGTGTGGGCTGCCAAGTGCAGAGACCTCCTTTACCCAGGCTACTAAGATCCTCACATGGTCAATCAAACCAAGAGAAGAATGAAGAAGTCCGCACTTCAGGCTTCTTAAGAAGCTCTGAACTTGGTTATTTCTTAACCCAGCACTATTATCTCTAATGGCCCAATCATCTCCAGTACAATTAGGTGCCCAGGGAGCCTTATTAACTCTTTCAGGCCATTAGGGTACCATTATGAAGCATTAAGGACTAGAAACTAATTACAGTTGATTAAACGGTCTCAGTGCTCCCCAAGTACTAATGAGCCAAAAAAAAAAAGACTAATTTTATATTAGGAAGCACAGGGTATTTCATTTCAAACTTTATTTAGCCTTCAAAAAATTTAAGTGTCCCATACATCTACAGAATGTGAAACTTGACAGTAATGTCAATTTTTAAAAATGGTTTGAAACAGGCTCTCACTATGTAGTTCATGTTGACTGAAACTCACAGTGATGCTCTTGTTTCAACCTCTCAAGTGTTGGGGTTTATAGATGTAAGCTACTATACCTGGTTATTAATGTTAAGATTATATTAATCCAGCCAGGAACAATAGATTTTGCTAAGGGAAATGTGTTCTCTCATGCAATGGCTCCTTCCAGTTCAGTCATGTCAAAGCTAAAATCTATAAAGACGAAGTGGCACACTATAGCCTACCAAAGTCTGCATATGTTTTTCATTGGACAAAATAAAAGAAGCAATTTCATTATAACTCCAAAATTTCCTCAGAAAGCCCACAAACATATCTATATTAATATGGAAAGAAATACATAGATAAAAACATTGTGGTCAGGTTGTAGCTTTAAATTACACTGGGTTGTATGGGGCAATAGCTTTCGGGCTGCCTCTTTGACTAAGTGAACCCAATTTACAACGCAGCACTTGGCTCCACTGTGAGAGCCAGAGCTAAGGCAAATGATTCTTCATCATCCTCCTATAGGGAATCCACCAGTGCCTGTCCAGCACACAGCACAAGGCACAGAACGGTCATTAACTTACACCAGCAAAAAATGCCACTATTGGTCAGCTGGTGGGAGTGTCAGCCACTGTGAAAATTAAAATAGAAGTCCCCCAAAGAACTACAAATAACTAGCAAACCCCAAGATATCCCTCTCCAAAACAAAACAAAACAAAACAAACAAACAAAAACAAAAAGAGAAACCTGGCCCATGAACTTATCAAACACTAGAACAAAAGATGCAGAAACCTTACCTTGGTCATATAGAAGATATACATAACAACAAATGCTGACCCATCATTAGACAAACAGGTGAGAAGAGCACAGGATGGTCCAAAACTCTACTTGCCCAAGGATCCCATGCACTGTGATGATGCTCTGGCTGGATGTAGCCCATTGAAACTGCAGCGAGCCACATCCTCAGACAGCTCTGTCTGGAACTGCGTTCCTTTAAGTTACCATCTACCCTGACCACCTGCAATGACTGCATCTGTATCAGCTCCCTGCCTTTGTCTTGATAGGTAGAGAAAATGGGAGAATATTTTAAAAGCTTCCAGATAAGTGCCCTTCCCTAATGAAAAAAAAATCTTTCCTCTTATTAAAAATTTTATTGAACTATGAAGTTCCAAGAACTCACAAAAGACCAAGGATAGTCAAGCAACCCTGAACAAAAAGAATCCTACAGAAGGTATCACCAAACCTGGTTTCAACCTGTATCTCAGAGCTACAGTAACTAAACACAGATACACAGATTAAGGAAGGAGACCTGAGTACCCAGATTAAGTCCCCAATCAGATGTCAAAAACATACATTAGAAAAAAGACAGTACCTTAACAAATGTTGCTGGCAAATGAGACTTCAAACTACTGAAAGATGGAACCAGATCCTCATCTCTCACTCAGCTACAAACAGATCAAAGGCAAGTGTGGTGTCTGAAGGAGAAATGGCTCCATAATCTCGGCTGTGTGAACACTTGGGCGTGTGAACACTTCGTCACCAGTTGGTGACACTGTTTGAGAGGTTTAGGAGGTATGGCCTTGCTGGAAGAAGTGTGTCATTAGGGTGGGCTTTGAGATTAAAAGCCTCTTGCTATTTCCAGTTCTCTCTTTCATGCTTGCATTTGAAGAGGAAACTTTCAGCTTCCTCCTCCTGTTGCCACACGTCCCCACCTCCCAATCATGATGGGCTATTACCCCTCCCCACCTCCGAACCTTAAGCCAAAAGGAACCCTTCTGTAAGCTGCCTTGGTTGTGCTGTGTTAGCAAAACAAAAGTAACTAATGCAATAAGACAAGAAACTCTGAAACCACTAGAGGAAAAAATAGGAAACACACTTCAACTTCCAGGCAAAGGTGGGGTGTTCTGAACAGGACCCCAGTAGCACAGGAGATAATACCAGCCACTAACAAATGAGATGATCTCATGAACTGGAAAGCTTCTGTACAGCAAAGGGGCTATCAATTGACTAAAGAGACGGCCCACGGGAGGGAGAAGATCTTTCATAGTAATACACTGGACAGATTAGTGTCTAGAATATGCAAATAACTAAAAAGAAACAACTATCCAATTAAAAAAATGGACTTAATCTAAACAGAAAGTTCTCAAAAGAAATACACATGCCTAGTAAACAATTTTAAAAAGTGCTCAACATCTTTAGCCAGGGGAGAAACGCAAATTAAAAGTATTTCAAGAGTCAATCTCAACTGAGTCAAAGGGAACACAAAGGGTAACAGATGCTGGTGTGGCCCCCAGCAAAGGGGCAGCTTCTGTCGGCTGTAAGCTAGTGCACCATTGTGGAAATCAAGTAGACGTTTCTCAAAAACTTAGCAACAGAACTGTAGTATGACCCAGCTATAATACTTTTGGGTTCATAGCCAGTGGACTGTATATCCTACTGCACAGACATTTGCACATGCACATTCATGGAACCTCTACGCACAACTTCCAGGAAACAACATCAACCTAGATGCCCATCGTTAGATGAATGGATAAGGAAAATGTGGTATATATACACAACGGAATATTACTCAGCTGTAAAGAAAAGTGAGGTCACAAAATCTGCAAGTAAATGGATAGAACTAGAAAACACTAACTTAGTGAAGTCACCCAGACCAGTCCAGAAACTGCCTGCTCTCTTTCAAGTGGAGATCTTGGCTTCCAAGTTTTGTTTTGTGTGCAGAAGCCAGGCAACTAGAAAGGGGCCACTGAGTGTGTCAGGGGGTATATCTCAGGGATGAGTGGTAGGCCATAGGTAAACTGTAAGGACAGATGTAGAATACTAAGGGCGGAAAGGCTTAAGAAAGGGAGGACCAAAGAGGATAGGAAAAATGGGATAGGTATTAGCTTAAAGAAGGAGTGTGGAAACCCACTATCTCTCCACTCAAAAACCAAAACTGGAGGGAGGCTCGAACACATGAGGTATGAAAGATGAGGGGAAGGATACTAGGAGTTAAAGATTAAGTGGGGATGGTGGCTATGTGATGGGGGAGGAAAGGGGTAATAAGTGGGTTCACTAAAACTAAGTCTGTGAAAAAGTCTTAAGGGAACCCACAAGTTAGTAAGCTAATTTTAAAATCTAATTTAAAAAAAAAAGTTTGAATAAGGTGCCCTGCATGGGTGAACAATGCCATTCCAGAAGATACGGGTTATTAAAAGAAAATCTCCGTGCAAGGCATACCATCCCCACCCCCATGAGTTATTGATGAGAGTGGCCCCAGAGGTCTTCAAAACAATACGGGTTACCACCAGGGCCTTTAGTTAGCCATCATAACTATATAGTAAGACCTGATTGCTGAAGATACCACAAACTTTGACTGCAGGGCAGCAACAAATATCAAACCATCAGGGAAACTCCCTCCGTGTTGGCTAGCTTTCCTAGTGCCAGAATGTGCTATGCCAGCTGCTGGAGGAGAAAGCATCAATACCTCATATAGCCCTAGACCCTACATGCTCAATATTGACACGCCTAGGAAGGTGTGACCACCACTGCAACAGTGGCACAAATGACACGGGGTAACCAGCTGCTTTCTGATTATTTGAAACCTGTTCCACAGGAGACCATTTCATGCCTGGGAATTTTGTAAACCTGGTCCGCAGTTCATGACTTGGGAGGGCACAGGCCAGAGGAAGCCGCTATTGTTCTTTTGCTAAATAGCCATGTTGTCAAACTGCCTTCTAAATATTGTGTCTACACACAGAGGCATGGGCTGCTCTCAACCGTGGTCAGAAAAGAGTCTCTGCAGCAGGCAGCAGTCAAGGCAGAGGCTCACAATTGGTTATGAATAAGTGACTGGGAATGCCCAGCCCTAAATGGACCATCTCCGTCAGTGGCCATCTTCTTCTGCTATCCTTGTGGTCTCAAGAGGGGCTAGAGTATACAGACTGTGGAAGGTTACCTAAAGGGCATCCCATCGATATGGACGTCACCATTTATACAGGGATGGCTTCCTGCTGCTCTGATGTCACCTATGCTCCTGTAAACAGCCCTCACCCACACTCTGAAAGAAGCTTCACTGGCTTCCTGAATAAACTCACTGGCTCCCCAAGGTGAACTTTGGTGGATGATGTGGGATAACCCTTCCGTATGCCGTGAATCTATGTTGCTCTCATTGGCTGATAATGAAAGCTGAATTGGTCTATAGTCAGGCAGAATACACATACGTGGGAAAGTCAAACGGAGATACAGAGAAGAGAAGGGTATAGTTGAGAGATGCCAGCCAGCCACCAGAGGGACAAGATGTATTAGAGCACAGGTAAAGCCACGAGACATGTGGCAAAACATAGATGAATAAAAATGGGTTAATTTAGAAGGAAAGGCTAGTTAGTAGTAAGCCTGAGCTGTCCGGTCAATCATTTTGTAATTAATTTTAAGCCTCTGAGTGATTATTTAGAAGTGGCTGTGGGTTGGAGCGGGACAGAGAAACCTCCATTTATAGGTGGAATATTCTTAGGTTTATTGTTGCCCTGGAAGAAGGGAGCAAATGCTTCTTCACATCTCCCCAGGGAAAGAGTTCCTCCAACGTGAACACAGCTTGGGATAAGATATCCAGAATTATTAGGATAACTGAGGAAGAAACATAAAATATTAAAAAAAGAAATAGAGAAGAATCAAGAAATTTTGAAGTCCCTATCTTTCTAAGTGCCAACTCATGTCAATAAAGAAAGTACACAAATTAAGAACTAGCCATATAAACACGCTGCTTACAGAACAAAAGCAGCTACTCAAAGAACTAAGAACACATGGGTAAAAAGAACTAAGGAGGAGGAAGTAGGAAGACAAGACGGAAAGAAGGAGCAGGGGACAGCAGTAGGCAGGAGTACACAGAACAAATCTCTATGTATCCCATACAAAATATCATTTGTCTCATATTCTTTTTCCTTCTTCCTCCTAGCAATATGACACAGTTCGCACAAAAATATAGTAAACTGACCTCTGTGGTCTATAGAAAAAGAGTTTTAAAATGTTGCTTAACACCTAAATAAACAAATTGTGTTTTACATTGTTTACCTTTTCAGCTCTAAGAATTCCAATGACATGTTGAGTTACTTCTGTTTTCTGGAAAGATCCAGACTTACCATGAAATTTTTCGGCTTCAGGATCATTCACATTGATAGTAATGATTTTCCAATCTGTGGCGCCCTGATCGATAAGTGCCAAAACCCCAAGGATCTTCACCTGGATTACATCTCCACGGGAAAGAACCTTCACAGAGAAAAAGATGTGGTCATTTGCAAGGCTTAGGAGGGTTTAACCATAAAACCACACTCACACAACAGAAATGTAACAGTGTTAGTAACTATAATCCGTGTGAAAATGGTCTAAAAGCCTGCTTTGCAATCTCTTTCCTAGAAATGAGAATCTCTATCTACTAGGAATGAGAAGATTTCTAGTTACACCCATGGAAGGACTGCTGGTTAAATAACCAAAACAAACAAATGAAAAAGCCTTATATTAAACATGAGACAGTGTAGGACCATGACTCAAGAGGGAAGTTACCCAAGAAGGAGGGTTGGGCTTTCTGCCCAGTGATCACAGGTCACAGAAGGGCAGGTCAGCAGTGTCCCTGGACCTCCACATCTGTTCATGGCAGGAGCACATGTGCATGAGCACACACACACACACACAAAACGAAAAAACAAATAAAACACAGTTTAAAAAGAAGAAGAAAAACCACCGCCACCACCAGGGAGGACAAGGACAAGGCAGCTACGGTCACTGCGTCATTGACTGGAGACAAGAGTTTATTAAGATGTACACACAGAGAAGAAGAGGCTGAAAGTGTCCCCAAGAAAAGGTTACTTCAAAGCAGTCTCATCCAATATTACATTTTTATGCCTAAGGACTGTCAACGAGTGACAATGAAACAGACAGAGACAAAACAGGCTCTGTAAGATGCTTAAGAGGACATTTAGGATAAAATAAATAAGAAGCTGGGCTAGGGAAATGGTTCAGTCCCACAGCCCTTGCTGTGTAAGCATGCGGACCTGAGTTTGAGTCCCAGGACTCTCTTCAAAAGCTGGGCGTAGGGTTTGTAACCCTAAGGAATCAGAAGCAGGGGACCCCAAGTCTCTCTGATCACCAACCCAAATCAGCAAGAGCCTGAGGTCCATGAGAAACTGTCTCAAAAAACAGTAGATGGCACCTGAGGAGGAATGACACCAGAGGCTGACCTCTGGCATCCAAATCAGGCTACAAATATGCAATGCCCTCTCCCTTGTACACACACATCTACACACAGGTACATATACATACTACATCAGACGTTGACGCCAGTGTTCCACTGCTTGGGACAGTGATTTCTGTGCCTTGGGTTGCCAGCGCCTCAAACCTTTCTACATTTTTTATTTTCACAGGTTTAGTAGGCTAACGAATTCCCCTGTAAGCTTACACTCTAAACACATTTCAGAAGACAAACTGCCTCTTGGTCCATAATGCAGCTTTACATTTAGAAAATAAGGTATGTAAAACAAAGTCATTTATGTGCCCCAAAAGTGTTTAGAGAAGATGATGTTAAACCATAAAATCAAGTAAATTCATTCAAAACATGTGCAAAATGGCAAGTCTTAATCTAAGCGGACGTGAAGTGATTATCACATGGCAGATTGGTATGTGACTGTATGAATGGCACTGGAGCCTCATTCTCCAGAGAAGACACAATCACATTAGGGTCTCCTGTGGCTTCTCTATTATCTATTAAAACCTGCTACTGTGTTAGCACTGTGAAGGAAAGGATGAAAGTGGGTGGGGTAGGGAGAAAAAGAACAAGAACGGGGTTGGGGGATAATCTCTGTATGCAAAGATTCACTACCTTGTCTGGGACACTTAGTGCAGGTGAGGACAGCAAAACAAGACAAGAGAGCAAGCCTCATCTCACATCTCAACCATTGTGATAGCATGGCCCAACCCGCAATTGTACAGGACAGGGAAGGGATGAATACAGATGCACAGGGATGGAATGGATGCGGATGCATGGAGAGGGGATGGATGCGAATGCACGGGGATGGGATGGACGCGGATGCACGGGGATGGGATGGACGCGGAAGCACAGGGATGGGATGGACGCGGAAGCACAGGGATGGGATGGATGCAGATGCACGGGGATGGGATGGACGCGGAAGCACAGGGATGGGATGGACGCGGAAGCACAGGGATGGGATGGATGCAGAAGCACAGGGATGGGATGGATACAGATGCACAGGGATGGGATGGATACAGATGCACAGGGATGGGATGGATGCGAGTGCACAGGGATGAGATGGATGCGGATGCATGGGGATGGGATGGATGCAGATGTGCATCAGTCTTCACAAGCACCAGCCCTGGAGGCAGAACCCTGTGGAAGCCAGAAAGCCTCTAGAATCACATGTCGAGACTTGATCCTACTCTGACAATCTTCAGTCATGGGAGGCAAAAGTGAGACAATGGGAGAGGTCTTGGGTAGTTTTCGACTTATAATTTTTCCTAATCGTCTACAAGAAATTTTGGGTTCCTAAAGGAGTTATAATTTATTTCTGCCTTCTCATTCATAGTAGATAAAAAATGTTAGGGAGGATTTAAAAAAAATGGTAAGAAAACAAATAAAAGCTTGTCCCTTAAGTCTATCCGAAAGACAAAGATCTAAGTGGTATGTGAAGTTACTTCGTACAATACATGCTCTAATTCTACATAGAGCATGTATCTACCATTCTTGCTATCCTTAAGGAAATACCAAAAGCTCAGATTTCACCTCCTTTTTTATAAGATGAAGCCCATCTTCAGTCATAAAACCTGAGTTTCTTCCACTCTAACATCAGATTCCCAATCAAGTCCACCAAGCCCGTGGAAAGCTTTGGGATGCCCAGGAGGCTCTTGGTCCTAGGGCTAGGCAAAGGGAGACGGGGTTTAACTGGAGGCCTCAATGATCAGACCTTGCCCTGTTTGGTCAGCGCTGCTGCTCTTTTCAGAAGCCTGTAGGGCTAAAAGCATCCCAGTCTGCGAAGGAGACACAAGAGCAATCTATGCTCCCGTCTACCATTCACCTGCCGACCGGATGTTGCCTCTTACTGCCCCACCCCCACCACGAGTTTTCCCTAGCTGTAAATTTTCAAGAATTTCAGGTACTTATCCTCAGGTCTAGACTGTTGTTTCTTAAGTTCTTGATCCCTAAGTCCAAAAGGAAGATGTATAGATACTTATGAGAGAGGGTGGTGATATTTACAACTCTGAGCGTGCTTGCTTTCAAACCTGAAGCACTTCACAGAGAGACTGCAGCTGGTGGGTAAGGATAACACAGGCCGGGTCCTCTGGTGCTCACTGGTGGTGGTCCTCCATTCTAAAGAGGAGGTGGACAGAGAAGATCTGAAGAACAGAAACAGGCAGAATGATCTGGGACACTGTCAGGAGAAACGATTACAACATCTAGAGCACAAAGCCTTGAGGACAAGGCTTCAGGAGGGCATGGTCCACAAGGCCAAAGGAATTGTGAGGTCTTCATAAAACAGCTTGAGTTTGAAGTTACTGTGCAATTGTGCTGGGTAACTCACAAACACACTGATTGAGTGGCTTTCAAGCAAGGCACTTTTAACCTCTAGGAGACATTTTTGGCTTACTAGCATCTCCATGGAAGAGGTTGGGCATGTTCCTGAGGCATATTGCGCTGACAAAGATTTAGCCATCTCAAACATCAGCCGTGCTCCAGAAGTGGGCAGTAGAGAAGTTCTCAAGAACTTCCATTCTCAACTGTTTTGTTTTCTTACTCATAAAACATATTTCCCAACAACAAAACAACCAGTGAGTCTATTCTGTAGACTTTGAGGCTAGCAGGAAGCAAGTTCGGCCGATTGTCAAGTTTCATCAGATGAAACAGCTTTTGATCTCAGAAAAACACAGAGAGGGAGCCTTATTTCAAAGAAACCATTGCTTGGCAGTAATACCTTCAAAACAGAGAGGAAATCTCAAACCCAAAACTGTAAAGGATGCTTAGGAACAAATGGTAAAATCCTGATGAAGCTGCTAAAACTCCAGGTTAAAGCAATTCGACAAATCCCTGCTGCCTGTACGTGTAGTCTTCTCATAAACACCAAATAACACACAATCCCTTAAGAAATTCGCAAATGTTCAACATTGTCTGTGGCCCTCAGCCTAGTATCAACTTACAGACCTTGTTTCTTTGCTTCACCCATGAGCTATATGTGTTCAAAGACTTCCCACCGCTGTTTCTCTTACAACTGACTTAAGGTCACTAATCAAACATGGCTTTGTTCAAAGGTGACTGGATTTACTTCTCATTTAGAAAGCTCTGCCACAGCTTGTGCTGGCTACAGGAATCAGTGGCTTTAGCTGTCAGACGACTTCTACTTTCCCAGCAGGACTGTCACTCCACCCTTCCAAGGAAATGACTGAATGCAGGAGATGTGACCACTTCCATGGGAGCAACACAACTCAGTTTGTAAACTAGGTTGAGATTCTCAAGCCAGAGCTTGAGAATTGTTTGTCCCAGGTTTCAGTGAATACCACACAGAAGCTTCCCTCGCTGTTGTGGGGACATTTCAAAAGACAGGTCATAAATGGTTAGTCATAAACGTTGGGTTGAATTTGCCATCCACAATCCTGAGAGATGATTTCAGGCAAGTTACTTCACACAGTGCTTTAGGTTTTAGTTTCTCAATCGTAAAGTGAAGATGATTTATTAGTTCCCCATACTGTTGAAGAGTCAAGGAAAAATAGATCTATGAGCTCCAGGCCAAGAGGTCTTCTATAGAGAGTATTTGCCTCTCTGGGATCTACATGGACTTGTTAAAAAATATGCCTACCAAGTGCTTAATTCTCAGGCGACTGGAATAAGCATGATGTAAGAGGGGCCTACAAACATAGGCTGTGTGCAGACTTAGTTCTGAAGGAGGCAAACTTCAACCACACACAGGTAACAATAGAAAATAATGGGGAGTATGGTGTTTAAAGCATATTAACTTATGAATTGGGCTTTCTACTGCTGTGTAGTAAGTTATTGCAACTAAAGGCTTAAATGTATAAGTTTCCATGAACCAAAAAGAGTCCATGTCAAGCATGGGTGGATTTTCTGCCTAGGGTTTAAACAGCAGTCAGGCCTACAACACTGCAACTTCTAGAACATAACAATAATTAGTTAATATACTCTTCAGCAATTACACATTAAAAATAATTCCACAAATTGGAACCCTCTATATTACGGAGTTTTCTTAGTTATTCTTGGCTTACAATAAGTGTGACTGTGTCACGATGTTTATCAGCCACAAAAGTCGCTGACATTTCTTCCAGTCACAGCCGCACTAATTACATGTTCAATGACATGTTACATGGGTCAAAAGAAGATGCCTTTGTTTAAGCGTCTTACCCATACCGGGTTTAAACTGACTGAATATTTTGCACTAAATATGAATTGACTACTCTCTAAGATACACTCCAAGAATAAGAGAGTTGTTTTAAACACGTAATCTTCCCAGCAATGGGAGTTCACTTAATTTAGCCATCTTTACTTGTTATGAAATGATGTATGGGCAGGAAACCAAAAAGCCTAGCATGGAATCTAGGCACAGCAGGTATTCATTCACATATTTTATTCCTTTTTGTACTCTTGTAGCCTATTTAATTTTACAGACATCATTTAATCCCTCTTAGAAGAAAATATTTTAAAAAAATAAGTTCGGAAAATTCTAGCTTAAATTTGAAAAAAGTTATAATTTGTTCATATTTCTGTTGAAGACATGTATAACAACATCATACACATGAATTCTAACAAATCTGCATAAAAAAATCAGAATTGTGAGGTAGAGTAAGGATTCATCACCTCCCAAAACGAGGAAGGATGAGGGGTGAAACAACAAAAGGGGGAGAGAGAGAAACGGCACTGTGGAGCGGGGGAAGAGAATGCTGAAGGCAGGAAAGGGAAAGAAAGTAAAAATTCAGGAAGAGAAAAAGAAACAAACGACAGGAAATATTAAGAGAGGGTGAAGAGGGGAATCAAAATGATGAACATTAAAAACAAGAGGAGAAATCCATAAGTGGATATAAATAAAAAATAAATAGAGATAACTATTACCTGAAGATGCTAATATAAGTGTCTAAGGACTGATTTCAACTATGTCAGAGGAACACGACTGGCCAGGAGAGGGGGCAGGAGCCAGGTCCCAAAGGGAACGTGGCTACAGAGTTGGCAGGGATGGCAACTCAGCGAGGAGACTGGTTAGTGGAAAGGATACGCCAAGCAAGACATCAACGGTGAACTAGATGAAGCTACTGGCAGCAAGAAGGGAAGATAAATTAGTTTTGAAAGCTCTTTTGGACACAAAATCAATATTGCATCATTAACTGGGTGAAGAGAAGCAAGCAGTAGAGACGACCCCTCTGTTCCCGGTGGCAGAGTATGGACCTGTACACTTTCTGTTGCTCTCCTCTCCTGTAACATCCCCCTCCCCGCCCCACCCGGAAAATACTGAGAGCTGAGAATTAGCAAAAAGGAAAAAGTGAATATAGCTTGGGACACAAACTTGAGAGGCCCGAGAGATCTCTGAGTACAGATACAGGAGCCGAATGTCAATTATAAGAAAAAAAACAGAGAACCTGGGACTGGCTCACTGAGCGGGAGAGCACAGGAGGACAAGGGCTCATCCTCCTGCTCCCCGGGACTAAGGAGCAGGCAGGAGGAAAAGCACTAACGAATGAAACCATGGGGAGGGAAACCATGCTTGGAGGGAAAGCCGAGTAGTGTGATGTAATTGACTGTGCCTCAAAGGAGGAAGAGGAAATGACAGTTACTGAAGGAAACACGAAGGCCTCTGCTGCAGCGGTTGGGGACCCCATGACGGCAGGTTGACTGAAATGATGGTGGAGGGGAAGAAGCAACCTCATGATGGAGTGACGAGGATGGGTACTGTGTGCGAAGGGTTGGAGAGGGTGCCTGCGGTAAGACGTCAACAATGACAGAGAACAACTAAACAGAAAGGCGAAGAAAATACCCCTCACAGGTAGGAAGTGTGAACTCTAGAGCAGTGATGGGGGTGGCACAGACCCCTTACACAGTTCTGGGGGCAATGATGAGGGAACTCACCCCTGCTGAGGTCTACGAGAGATTTACCTCAGAGACTGGAGGCTTTTCTGGGAAAATAAATAGATCTAGATAAGAACAGCAAGGGACAACAAGCTAGTAGGGAATGTTTTAGAAAGAGAGGAACGCCACAGACAGGAGAGTTACTGAGCAGTACCAGCCCACAGGCTCGTGAACTCTATTTCCCTCCACGGGACTTGGCAGCCTGGAAGCAGATATGAGGAGAAAAAGAAAAAGGAGGCGGGTTTTCTGTCTTGTGATTTCAAGTGTGTGCACACTGTATACACACATGCGAGGGCAGGCATCCGTGTGTGTGGTCAGAGGATAATCCCCTTTTACCTCTTCTTTGAGACAGGCTTTTCCAGCTGCCTGAACTTCACCAAACAGGCCCAGCTAGCTAGCCAGCAAAGCCCAGGCATCTGCTTGTCTGTGCCTCCCCAGAACTGGCATTACAGGTGTGTGTCACTGTGTTAGGCTTCCCTTCCCAGGGTTCTGGGGATCCAAACCCAGATCATCACACTCTCTATGCTGTGCATTTTACCACCCGAGCCACTTCTCCAGCCCCGGCAGGTGGTTCCCACCAGTACTGAAGTTTTTGTCTAGACGATGGCAAGGAATCGAAAGACCGGACTTGGCAAACCTCGAATAAAGGGTCAGGTGGCAAATATTTTAGGCTGTGCAGTCCCTGTTACAAGTCCTCAGCTCTGCTGCTGTGATGGAAAAGCAGCCCTACACAAGGTACACACAAGTGCAGCTGTATTGTGTACACAAGGCACACACGAGTGCAGCTGTATTGTGTACAAAAATCAGAACCAGGCGGTGGCTGGACTCGACCTGCCATGGTTCCTCAAGCCCAGACTTGGGACAAAGTAAAGATCTCTGAAAAGTCTGAGTATCAGAGGGATGGAGACGCTCTAACTCTGAAGAGTGGAAGAACTGGAGGCCAAAATGAGATTTTAAGACGTGAATAAACCAGAATACGTGTGAGGATTAGCGCAGTCTACAGAACAAACCTTGGAGCCTATTTCGCAAACGTCAATGGGGTCGTTATCTCCACAGCAGTTTGTGCTCTTATCCTTCTGATTCGGATCTTCCCAGGTCTAAAAAACAAAACAAAAACAAAATCAAAAACTGAGGCAGAAAATGTAGGTTAACACTCACTGCGGTACATGTTAATCTTTCCCCATGATCATGAAGTTTTATAGCTAGCCACAATTCAAAGGAAAAATTACCCGAAGTTGGGCAGGCTCTGGGCTAACACACCAGCACACGGTACGCCCACAAGCACCATAATAATTAAAAGAGATTTACAGCACTTCCTCCTTCTGTCTCTAATTTGTCTGTCCTCACATCTGAAAGTGGGCGGTATTTCCAGAATATTCATCCTCCAAGCTTAGTCAGTGGCTGAATTCACATCCACAAATCTCAGAGTTTCACTGTTTCTCTCTCTACTGACTGTCTTGTCTGTGGCTCTGGTCACTCACTGCTCCATCTGACACGGTGGCAGCCTCTTGGCCTAGCTTTTCCTGTCTGAAATGAACTTCCTATTGGTTAAATGTCTCCACTGCTAGAAAGAGCTCTCCCCGCAGAAACAAAGGACAAGGTATGATTTACTCCAATGAAGAAAAACCCATTTTTGTCTCATTTCCCGCCCTTAAAAAACTTCTCTACCTTTGTCACTAAATTTCAGGATCCTGACAAAGATCACACAAATAAGTCAACTCTTCCGTCTATTGGGAAGATGATAACCCACTGGCTACAAAATATATGTTACAGTTTTGGCGATGAATAATGTAATTGGAATTTGCCATCAATTTAAAAATCTCTCCCAGGCATCACCTCCCTCCAGGAGCTTCTTAACTGCTTGACTCTGAATCAAATTACAGAAATGGACTAAAATGATTTGTCTTAAACTGACATTAGAAGGGATGAGAAACTGCCAACTCAAGATTCAGCCCACTGCTATTATCCTGGCATTTACATTATCCGGGTTTACTTTCTCTATTTTGTGTAGGTAACTAAAAATGTGTACTTATTTACAGGCAACCTCAGAAAATCTTAAGACTTCTAGTCTTAATTATAATACATCTATTGAGCCATCCTTATTCTAAAATAAACAAAAACAACAACAACAAAAAATCAGGTTCAGCAAGTATGCCCCAATACTAAAACTACTTAAAAAACAAGAATAGAAACCAATACAATTGTTAACCTTATTATACACTGGCTATAGGTGACAGATACTTTCTAACACACATACACACACGGAGCTTGTAAGGAGAGCATCATTATTCACCCCATAGTACAAATCAACTGAAACGGTTTACAGTGTCAAAGCTCACCAAGTTTCTAGGTAGCAGAGGCAGGGTTAGACTCCATAATGTGAGCCAGAACTTAAGATACTCGCATTTCAGAGGCAACAGCAAATTCTGTCTCCTAGTTCCCCTCTTGCCACGCTGTTCCTTACTCTCAGAATGGCTGTGCACTTCCTGCAGCATCTCTGTTCTCTCCTGGTCCTCCCATCAATGCTGCTCTGTTCCTATCGCTGACTACCAGGCATTGGCATCCACTCACAAGGCTGGATACTGAGTATCCACTGTGGGCCAAGAACAGCCATGAATAAGGCAGGCTCCATAACCAAGAGAGGGCTGTTAATAGATGGTGTAACATTTGTCCCAATGTGTAGGGGAAACGAACATGGGACCAAACTAAAATCTACCCCTCTTCCCTAAGACATGAGTCCTACTTCCATGCAGTTGAACCAGAAGTCACACTGGCCAAAAGAAGACAGCTACATACCAGTTCTGCCTCAGCCACAACGACTTTGACTGAGCATCCAGACCTCAGTTCCTTTAACTATACAAGGAATGCCACAAGTAAGATAATGCATGGGTACATCCCAGACCTAGTCCTGATGTCTACTACCAGTGACTAGGAAGCTCATATTCACGGGATAACTTAGCCCATACTGAGTCACATTAATTTTAAGAAACTCCTTATATTGTCATCTTGGTTGTGAGCTGGGCATCTCTACAGCCCTTGTCCCTTATACTGAGGCAAAAGTGTCTTCTCATAACATGCACGCAATATGGCTTTGGAGATTTTTTTTCCTATTTTTTTAGACTTATTTGTTAACGTGTATAAATGTTCTCATGTACATATATATGTGCACCACACTCGTGCCTGGTGGCTGTGGTGGCCAGAAGAGGGCACTGGATCCCTTATAACTGGAGTGACGGATGACTGCGAACCATCGTGTGGATGCTGGGAAGAGAACCTGGGTCCTCTGCAAGAGCAACAGTGCTCCTAATCACTGGGCCATCTCTCCAGCCCTGAATTCACCTTCACTTCCAATATTATCTCTCAATTTAGTTTCTAATGCTGAGGAAATTAAAAATATAATGAAATATTCTTAAGCCGTTCAATACTGTTACTTTTCGGGCCATTTCTTCTTCTTCATGATGTTTCGTACCAGCAAAAAAACAAATAAACCCAAAACACAGACTGGTTCCTTCCCTGTTTCTGGCTTTAGCATTTCACCTCTTCAGGCTTTAGTTGTATTCCAAAGTACGTACATTAAGTAATGTCACTTTTACCTTGAAAATATGGTGTAATTTCAATAGGCGAGGAAACCCTGAACCATGTAAACATTTGAGAATGCCCTCTAGTGGAAGTTTAGGTGAATAACAGGGCAGAGAAAAGAAAAGTTCAAACCAGTGAAGGATCAAGAAGAGAATATTCAAACTCAACTGAGAAAAAAGGCAAACAGGACAAATGGGCTAAATACACAAACAGGTAATTGGAGGAGAAAATAAATGCAGATGATTTATACATTTAAGAAAAGTTATTTATTTGATAACCACATATTAAAAGTACATTCCAACACAATTTCTCTAAGAATTTACAGATCTGATAACTCAAAATAGTAGGCAGACTACAGGCCACCTGGATCTCTATATAATGCTCATAAGAGTGTAAATTGTTATAACTTCTAATATGACTAATTGGAGAACATTTAATAAAGCAGGATGGGTATATAACTCACAATTTGACTCATAAATGTCTCTCTAGTACAGTGGTTCTCAACCTTCCTAACACTGCGACCCTTTAATGCAATTCCTCATGCTGTGGGGACCCCCAACCATAAAATTAGTTTTGTTGCTACTTCATAACTTAATATTGCTATTGTTATGAATCATAATGTTAATATCTATGTTTTCTGATGGCCTTAGGTGACCCCTGTGAAAGGGTTGTTTGGCCCTCAAAGGGGTCGCGACCCATAAGTTGAGAACCACTGCCTGATCCACTAGATAATCTGAAAAGAAAAAGTCTTAGTATGGAACCAAGAAAAGGATAAGCGAAAACTTCAAACAACCTATCAAGAAATGATTATAAACCTACGAATAAATGTTGACATGGCCTAAAACAAATCCTAGCTTTGTACAGGAATTGGAGATCATTACTTTACAATCTATATCAACCAATATGCTTGTAATCACCACACTCTGGTCCTTGGGTCTCCTAGAAAATCACTGAAAATGAGAAGAAACAGCTGTCCACACGGGTGGGTGTTGACAAGTTCCTGCTGATCATCTAGGGTTCTTACTTCCAAATTAGAGGGAGTGAGAACTACTCATCCCAATCTGCATCAAAACAGATCAGACTGGCCTGACAGTCTGTCGCCTTTATCCTCAGCAGCTACCGTCAGTGGCAGCAGACGCACTGATAAGCTAACAGTACTGAGAACTAACTACAGAGCTTACCCTAGACCACCTCTCTTATTACAGTAGCCTTTCCAGGTAGGAGCCAAGACCATACAGATGAACAAACAGGCCTCTTGTCTCAGGCTCTAAATCTAACAAATAACACCATCTAATGCTTGTGGCCAATGACCCAAATTTGTAATGAAATTTAAAATAATAAACATGTCAATGAAGGCTGAATTGTAAAGTGAGACTAATTCCTTAATATTATTTAGGCAAGTGTTCTAAATATGCCCTCAGAGAAAGGGATTGCTGGAATGACCCCGTTAAACGTGGGCAAACTTAACTGTAACTGGAAAGATGATTTTTATTGAAGTCAGAGTCAAAGTCAGAGGAAAGCCCTGTGTGGGAGAACACAGACAGCTAAAGGTCTGAGATGATGATGTCACACTGATGAGCTTGTGACTCTTCGATGACTCGTCAATGAGTCACAAGCTCATCAATATGATTTCTACTTAGCGTTCTGCTGCTTAAATGTCCTTCCAAGCAGTTGGCTTGGTAACTGTTCTCAACAGATTTCCTGCTTGATCAAGATAAAATATAGGTGACTAAATAAACTTCATATCCATATGTGCTGAATTGGCTGGTTTTCTATGTCAACTTGACCCAAGCTAGCATCATCTGAAAGGAGCCTCAGTCGAGGAAATGCCTCCATGAGATGCAGCTGTCAGGCATTTTCTCAATCACTGATGAATGGAGGTTGGTGGACCCAGCCCATGGTGAGTTGTGCCATCCCTGGGCTAGTAGGCCTGGGTTCTATAAAAAAAAAAAAAAAAAAAAAAAGCAGGCTGAACCTGCGGCCACTGTGTAGTATCGTCAGGGCCTGGGTTGCTGCCAAGGGCCAAGACTGGGTCCATGTCCCTGCTGCAGCTGCAGTCCGGGGTTGGTGTCTGTGGCTCCAGTTACCACTGAAGACGGCAAGAATAGGGCTGCACAGAGTTGGCTCTGCCCCCCACTGGCTGTAGCACTAGGGAGGACTGGCCTTCCCTTCACCAGCTGTGTCACACTCAGGAGAGCAGACCCTGCACCTCACCCAGGCAAGACAGTAGAGCTGTCCCTGTGGGCAGGGGTGTGGGTGAGCCAGCCCTGAAGGCGAGAGCGGGAGAAGGAGCCCTGCTGTCTGTCACGTGGTGGCACGGGCAAGGGAGAGACACTGCCCTCACCCGTCACCACCTGCTACAGGTGGCAAAAGCTAGTCTCGGGTAACAAGAACAGGAGAGCTGAGACTTGGGAGAAGGAGCCCTATACGTCAGTGGAGCAGCACAATAGGGCTGACCCTATTGGTGGGGGATGATATACAGGTGATTTGGCCCAACAAACAGCACATGGGAAATCGGGTCCCACCCCTCATCTGTCATATGGTAGAGTGGGTGAAGGAAAGAAGACCTCCCCATTCCTCACTCCTCTTCACCTAGGTGGGTGGGAGAGCAGGCCCTGCACCTTACCCAGGCAGTAAAGTAGAGCTGACCCTGTTGGTGGGGTGCAGCTGAGCCAGCCCTGAGCATGTGAGAGCAGGAGAGTTGACACCTCACCATATCCCCCCTACAGCAATTGGGAGCACAAGCCCTGTCTATGTTGGCCCCGGTGGTGTGAGTGCACGTGAGCTGGACCCAAGGGCATAAGAGCAAAAGAACTGGCCCCTGTTCCTTGTCTGCTGCATTGGGTGAGCTAACCTGAGTAGTGCTGGAGAGCTCATCCAGGGAGAGACAATGAGGGGAAAGTTGGTGGGCTGACCACCCCATCTACCACCCAGGCCCAGAACCAGGACTACGATTTGGCCCACCCTAACATCCACCTCATTTATGAACTGCAGGAGCAAATGAAGGAGCTGGACCTTCAAATCAAAGTTGCAGGATTTCCCTGACATAGGACAACAACAGGATTCCTAAGAGGAGTCCCAGTGAGGGCTCATTATCAGTAGTGCAGCAGAAGCCAGAGGCCTCAAACCAGACCAAGACTCACAGCTATGAACATTTACAAGTAAAGATGTATGGACTAAAGGGCACACCATGTGACCCACAGAACCACACTACAGTTTCCATGCCGAGAATTTTTGTTTTGGGGGCACGGGGTTGGGGGGAGGATTGCAAGGGCAGTGTGTGAATATGAGGGGACAGGGAGAGGAATGGGGATCAAGATGAATAATGTGGAATATACAATGAATCAATAAAACATTTAAAAAGTGAGAAAGAAAGTAGGCTGAGCAAGCCAGGTGAAACAAGCCAGTAAGCAGCATCCCTCCATGGCTTCTGCATCAGCTCCTGCCTCCAGGATCCTGCCCTGATTGAGTTCCAATACTGACTTTCTTCAATAACAAACAGCAATTTAGAAATGTAACCCAAATAAACCCTTTTCTCTTTAAGTTGCTTTTTGGTCATGGTGTATTGTCCCAGCAATAAAAACCCTATGACATGTGCCTATGAAGCAAATACCTTCTTAATGAAGTCATTAATTTATTCATCCCAAAAATGTTTACTGTTGTGCACAGTGCCACATTCCTGAATTCTAGCACTTGGGAAGACTGAGGAAGGTGTTTTCGGTGAGCCACACAAAATTATTGATCACTAATTCAGTGTGTCAAGAACCAAATTGGTCCACTGAAATATAACCACCAAGAAAACAGAATTCCTGAGCTAATAAAGCCTGCATTCTAACTTCAAGAATCTAACAGTAAACAAGATAAATTATAGTCAGTTATAATTTGATAATATTTAGAAAAAGAAGTAATGAATGGGAAGAATGATGTTCACGAGGCAGGGTGAAAGATTCACAGGAAGCTTGAGAGACATCACAAAGACTTGGATGCAAGCATTTTAGTCAGGGGCTGTGCATACTGGAAAGGGAGTCAGCTGGAGGGTGGGCTGGGAATGAGGAAGAGGGAGGAGAAAGAAGGGTGTGTGTAAAGGAATGATGGAGACAGCATCACAAAGGGACCAGTATTTGGCTTTCATTCTATAGCTGTCTGATCGATAATCAGGCGGGGAAAAAAAAGATATTATGTAGGATTATCCCTTACCATCAGCAGTCTCTGTCCTTTGTAATTTCAGCTTTAAAAACTATTCCATTAAGTTTTAATAAAATAATTTTATAAAAAAAGTAAAAAAAAACCCTATTTTTACATGGGCGATAACTCACATATACCATCCTTAGTGAGGCTATATATAGATGTGCACACACACACATTCAATGAAATCAGTTTGGGTTTAAAAAGAGCTAGGCTCTCTGGTTGAAAAGGGAAGCAAGGGCAGATGGGGTCTGCTCCTCCCCTTCATGTCCAGCCTCCTCTCACCAAACTCTTCTTGTTACTTAGACACACTCAGCCTATACCAACTCGGGCCCATTACATGCACAGCTTCCCGCTGCTGCACCCTGCCTCAGAATGCCCACTCCGTTTTTGCCCTTGTTTCTTTCAGGTCTTTATTCAGAGCGACATTTCATAGGGATCTTCATGTCTAAATGGAAACCCTCCTTACATGCCCCATAGCCAAATTCTCTGTTTTACTTTTCTCTCACATTCTTTTTTTCAAAATTAATTATACTTGTTTATGTGTATGGATGTTTTGCCTACATGTATGTATGTATAGACACATGTGTGGCTAGTGCCCCAGGAGGCCGGAAGAGGGCACTGGATCCCCTGGGATGTGGGTGTTACAGATGGTTGTAAGACACCATGTGGGTGCTTGGAATTGAACCCAGGTCCTCTGGAAGAGCAGCCAGTGCTCTAACCACTGGCCCATCTTTCCAGCCCCATCTTTTATATCTTTAAGCATCTGACATTTCACTGTTTTGTTTACTGTCTGACTTTGTGTCTGGGGAAAAAAAGTTCTCAAGGAATTTTATCACTTTTATCCCTATGCTCAGAACAAGAACAGTCCCTGGCAAGTATCAAGCAGCAATGAGTGTGTGCTGAGTGAAGAGGAACTGGGGAGGCCAGAGATCAGAACACTGGATAACCTGCAGCGGGAAGGGGAAGGAGGGGGGGATTCCAATGAGTCTTAGGATCGCAGACGGCAAGGGGCAGGCTAAGAACTTCAGAGTTTACTCTCTTACCAATATGAAACCACTGAAAGGTTCTTGTATGGAAAAATGTTACCAGGCTTTGTGGTAGAGATGGCTGTCCTACAATTCCCTCTTGTAGATCAGGCTGGCCGCAAACTTACAGAGATTTCCCAGCCTCTGCCTCCTAAGAGCTGGCCAGATCTTTATTTTTAAAATATCATTTTAGATGTTGATTGGAGTGTAAAAATTAGGTAATGGAGAAGGCAGAGTACACAGTAAATTATGAGACAGCTCCAGCTTAATTCAGTTGAATTAAGAAAGAACACGCCTTTAGTCCCAGCATTCGGGAGGCAGAGGCTGGTGGATACCTAAGTTTAAGGCCAGCCTGGTCTACAGAGGAAGTTTCAGGACAGCCTGGCCTACAGAGAAAAACCCTGTCTCGAAACCACCCCCCACAAAGAGAGAGAGAGAGAGAGAGAGAGAGAGAGAACAATTGTACCTCACAGACTAAGCCTGGGCAGGTAGAACACCCCGAAACTCACACACACCCAGAGCAGTGCAAAAATGCACCTGTTCTTAAATAGAAAACCACAGAAGGTTCTTTCATTTTCCGTCATCATTTCACACCCCTTCCCTTCTCATTAGCAGATCTCTATTTGGTTCATTTGCTAATTTTAGCGGGGGTGGGTGGGGGAGTAAGGTTGAGACTGGGCGTTACTATATATAACCTAGGCTGGCTTAAACTGGCAATAATCCTCTTGCCTTAGCCTCCCAAATGCTGAGATTACAGGTATGGGCTACCATGCCCAGCTTTGCTTTATTATTATTTTAAATAAAATAAATAGAATCAGTAAGAGTTAATAGTGCTATTTGTGCTACATTGTAACCAGTGACTTAGTTATCAGTTCCTCTAATCCAGTGGTTCTCAACCCCAGGGTTGGGCCCCCTTGAAAAACCTCTTTTCTCCAAAAATATTTACATTATGATTCATAGTAGTAGCAAAATTATATGAAGTAGCAACAGAAATAATTTTATGGTTGGGGGTCACCAAAGCACGAGGAACTGTATTAAAGTGTCCCAAGCATTAGGAAGGTTGAAACTATTGTACCAAGCACTGATCACCAAGATAAAGTAACTGCTACTGCTAAACAGAGTGCTGTCCATCACATGCCGGTCTAATAAACCGGTTCTGTGCACCTCAGCACAGCAACATGCAGGAGAGATCCATGTTCGCTACAGATGAAGAGAGAGGCAGACACACAAAGGATCCTTCCTGGTCAAGGTCACACTGCTGGTGTGACAGCAGTCACAAGGTTCTCAAGGCCACCCACTCACTCACCCATCACTCTGCTGGACCACTTCACACCTACGTCTCCTCTTTTCACACCCGTGAGTCCTAGCATGTCACCCCAAGAAGTGGCTCTAGAAATGAAGAGAAGTTTACTCCCAAACTGCTCAACTCGGCCCGCTTCTGTTTCTGCCTCTGATTGGTAGCTTCTCTGGCCTCCTTTCACCCACACATCATCCTCTCCACAATCCCCTAAACTTGACAAAACTCTTTCTAATCTTTCCCTGTTAAGCCCAACAGAATCATCTACGTAGGAATCTAAGAAGTTAAGACAATTGCCTTGACGGCTTGAGCACACACTCTCGTTTCCAGCCATCATTTCAAGAGTGCGCCCCAGTGGGCGGTCTAGTGATATCAAAGGGAAACTGGCTCCCAAAAGAACAACTTTCCTCTTTCTTTTCATGTGAGGGTTTATCTAACCGGACATCTGTGTTTCTCGGCTGTCCTTTTCCTACACAGTCCTCCATGTAAATTTTCATATAATTAAAAATCAATATATAAAATTACAAATATTAAATTTCAGCCCTGCTGATGACTGAATGGGGTTTATGGTCTTAAAGAAAAAAATGCTTCTCTAGGCCTCCAAAACCCAGACTTTGGGTCGACATACTGAGTTTTACTCACTAAACAACCAGAGAGAGTGTGAGGGAGCTGAGCGGTAAGGACAAAGGGGCGAGAATGGCAGGTTGGTTCTGCATCAGGAATGAGGTCCTGCTATCACACAGGCCTTGATCTCCTTGTTTTTCCCGTCACAATCCAAGACTTCCAACATTGAGTTCCGTAAGCAATGTAATTCAACTTACCTGTTAGAGTTACTAAAAATAAAACATCCTGTCATATAGAAACGTATATAAAAGCATATGAAAGGGTTGGTGAGATAAAGATTTGCTGAGGGTTTTTCAGACAATGGCTAAGCCCGTAAGAGAGATGCTCTCAAAGGTCAACTGTCAATCTTCTACATGCCTGGCTCTAAGAACCTGAGTAATGACCACATACATGGTTTGAAGTAAAGTTTACTGAAACAAATGAATGCCACATTAAAGGATTTAAATTCACAAATCTCGAAACTGGTATGTTCTAGGAACTAATTTAAATCCAGGGAGTTCGCAGGATTTACCAGATGATTTCTTTAGAAGACATAAAAGTTGAGCATTGTAACAGGAATGTTACCTGAGGGAAGGCCCCATAATTCCAAATATAGCCCTTATGAGGGAAGATATTTGGTATAAAGCGTAGCTTTCCTCTCTTTACATCTTGCTTAATGGGATTCAGTGGCTCCTCGGTGGCAATCTAGGCAGATCACAAGGGAAGGCAGGGAGGGGGGGCGAAACGATTAGCCCTGTGTACAATGAACAGATTTTACATCTACCATAGTACAACCAAACATTCACATCCCAACTTAATGATCAGAGACTTTAATGTGAATTAAGTCAATTCTTATTACCAATTAACAAGTATCTTGTAAGAAAAAAGGTCTGGGAAGAAGATACCTGATTACATATTTAGGCTCAAATTATTTACACACTGCATTGTTTCTAACAAAAACAGTAAGATGGATGGAAAGACAGGAGGGTAAAAGTTAATATTTTTGTTGGCATTGTTGCTAATCTTGGGGCTTTTACTGCCAACAGTCTTATAACATTATAGTTAACTCAAAGGTGTTTACCTAGATGGTGAACATCTAGAAAGATGGCTTCCAGGTTAAGGGAGCTTGCTCTTCAATTCTGTGAACCAGAGTTCAGATAACAAGCTTATCTGTGCAAATACTGAGAACCCAGCTCTGCATGCAGTGGAGACAGGAAGACCACTGGGGTTTGTTGAGTGTAAAGGAGACACTGCCTCACGGCACACGTGGAAAATAATAGAGCAGCACACCCAACACCCTCTCTGTCCTCTGTAGCTCCTGCACTCTGACACCCAAGGACACGGGGACACACACACACAGAGGAATGCACGTGTACACGCACCCTCACAGGCACACATGTAAACAAGACGGAAAGTTTTTCGGATAGACCTGACATTAGTCAAGGATTGTGGTCTTGCCACTTTGATTCAGCATAATGTTGGAGGTCCTTGCCAGAGTAGTTAGGCAAGGGGAAGGAAGAAAAAGGCATCCAAACAGGAAAAGGAGGACAAAAGTCAGCAGTGCTTAATGACAATACAAATAATACAAATATATGTAGAAAGCACTGAAGGTTTTACACATACAGAAAGAGAGAGAGAAAGAGAGAGAGAAATTACTAAATGAATATAGTAAATTTGCAGGATATAAAACTAACACAGAAACCCCACAGCATTTCTGTATACCACCAATGAACTGTTCAAAGCAGAAATAGAGACTATCCTATTTACAACAAAACAATAAAACTCAGAGCACTTGGGAATAAACTTAATGGAGGAAGAAAAAGGTGTTTCTACTGAAAACTGTAAGTTGATGATGGAAAAAAAAATCAAAGGAGACACAAATAAAGGGAAAGACATCCAGCACTGGATTGAAGGAGTATGATTCAGGGTCACTGCAATCCACAGTGAAGGCCCAAAGTCATTTAAAAAGAACAGAAATAGGAAGAACAAACCTTGAGGTTTCCATGGAAACACACACACACACACACACACACACAAATCATAAACAGCTATGGCAAATATGAACAAAAAGAAAAAACAGCACATTATTGATGCCCAACCACACTACAAAGCCACAGTAATACAGACAGATGGAATTTGCAAAAGCCAAGCTCGCACACACAGACAGGAGAGACCGAGTCCAAGCAATTTTCAGCAGAGGGCCGGCCACACGCGACAGGAAAAGAGACTGGCCTGGGCAGACAGCACAAGCACGTGTGGGAAACCACAGGAAAATGGACTCCTGAGATATAAGGCAGAAGCTGCAAAACGGCTACCAGAAAACAGGAGAAAAGGACAAACTGGACAACTTTGGGATCTGACCACAGGCAATAAAAGCAAAAGGTGACAAATGGGATTATATAAAATTAAATGGCTTCTACAGAGCATGGGAAACAACAGAATAAAGACACGATATGCATCATGGGAGAAAACGTATTTCACACCATGTATCTGACAAGGGTTTAAAAGTCAAAATATACAAGAAACTAAATATAATAGCTAAACAGAAAGACAAAAACTACAATTAAATGGGCAGTAGACTTATTTATCAAGAAGATACACAAATGATCGACAAGAATAAGAAAAAGAAACACAGTCAGCATAACTATCAGGAATAGTCTAGTCAAAGCAATAATGAGGAGGTCAGCAAGATGGGTCAGACAGCGAAGGCATCGGAAGCTTAAACCTAAGCTTGAGTATCAGGTACGTCACATGGGGGAGGGAAAGGACCAACTCCCAAAGGCTGTCTAACCATTTACACACACATAAATGTTTAATGTGAGGGTTCACCTCACTCTAGTAAGAAAGACTATTATCAAAAAGACTACAGATACTAAGAGCTAGTAAAGAAATGGAGAAGGAAAGCCTTGCACACTGTTGAGGGAGTCTAGTTTTGCACACTGTTGAGGGAGTCTAGTCTTGCACACTGTTGAGGGAGTCTAGTCTTGCACACTGTTGAGGGAACAGAAATTAGTACAGCCATCTTGGAAAACAGCATAAAAGTTATCTGGGAAACTGAAAACAGAACTGACCGAGCAAACATTCCAAATACACAGCCAAAGGAGAGGATGTCAGGAGGCTAACTTGGCACCTCGCTGCTCACAACAGCCAAGGGATGGACACAGGGTCCGCCAACTGAAGCATGGACAAAGAAAACAGGCTCCGCAGTTGATCTCTGAGAGCTGGAGAGCCACACAGTGGCTACCAAAGGTGTGAGAGAGCGGGAGGTGAGAGAGGATGGAGAAGCTCCTGTGGGTAGAGGAGCAAGAGGCTCTGGTGCCATCCGCACTGTGGGACAACTGCCAACAACAGTGTGTGTTTCAAAAGGTAGAAGGGATGTAGACAGTGGCCACTGTGGAAATGATGCATTTTTACATGAGTTTAACATGATTCAAACATTATATATCTATCTACTTAAGCATAACATGGCGTCATGTTTATGTTTTTATGTTATAGTTAATAATTAAATAGAATTAAAATAAATTTTAAAAACAGAACAAAATAATGATGAGGATCAAAGAGAATTCAAATTTTAGACAAGAATAGTTTGTTGTGTTTCATTTTGAGACCTGCTGTGCAAGGTCTTACCAGTGTATTATACACTTCAGAACTGCGAAGAAAGTAAGGCTTTCATATGCCCTCACCAGAGACTTTGGATTGTATGTTCACTTGACTTAATTTTTTATGCTATAGTCATAAATCACTTTTGTACTCTACAAATATATATTGCTCATTTATAGTAACTTTTTTAAAAATCAAACTCAGATCCTTTGTCAAGTGACTCCATCTTACAGCAATTTTCTATTAAACATATTTTCACATTAATATTGAAAAAGCTAATCTGATATAAAATAAACAAACTAAACACAAAAACCAATCTGATATAAAATAAACAAACTAAACAATGAAGTAAAGAAACCAAGTACCCACTTGAGAATTCACTCCAAACTGTAAAGTACCCATCTGATGGGAGAAGACAGCGAACAAGGACAAGAAGAGGGATTCTCGACAGCTTTGTCTTCCATGGAAATGATTAAAATAAAGTTTTTAAAAAAGACTTAACAAGGGCAAAAGTAGGTGCTCTCAGATAAGATCCACAAACTCGGGAGAAGGCACTGTTCCCAGGCAACATAAAACTCTAAAGGACTAAGTCCCCAGAAACTGAAATTGCCACCAGCGTCAGACAAAGTGTTTTGTTTGTGTCTGTGAACTAAAAACAGAGCAGAGTCTGAGTGAGACTTGAAAGTATTTGCCATTGTGTCAAGGAAGGACAAAGAAAATTACATGAACGCATGCCTAAAAAACGGGGAAACACTCTTTAAAGTGAATCTGCCGTTCAAACCATTTTCTTCTTAAAATTAAGGTCTGTCTGAGTTCACAAGAATATTTTAAATTATCTCCTACAAAGAGAAGTCTTTCAACCCTCCTCCAAATACACCAAGTAGCTGGAAAAAATGCTTTCATATAATTAAGTTAGCATTTCAATTTTGCGCTACTAGGATATATCTGTACCTCCATTTTGGCATTTGTCCACCGAGGTATTTCCACAACCATATTAAACAAATTCTGCTGAAAAAAAAAACAGAATATTAAAATATTTATTCACCTTTTATTTTCTTTTCACGTGGCACTGGGGGACTGCATGCTTGTATGTTAAACGGAAATCAGCACAACCTCTAATCAAAGACTGGCACAAGTTTCCATCCCACACATAAAATGCTTAGTGCCTGCCTTCTATATCCACCCATCCACCCATGCTATAGACCCCTTTTACACTTAGAGAGGCCACCTAACCCTCAGAGGTGCCACACATCTGACCACCGCTGCACAGCATGAAAGGGCACCGAACATCTGGAAGCACTTTTCATAGCGGTGACGATACAGGGAGTCAGGAGACAAGCTCTCTCTCATTTATTTGTTTTGAGGCCGAGACTTAGCATGTAACTCTGGCTAGCCTAGAACTTGATATCCTGGCCGGCCTTAAATAGACAGGGATCTACCTGCCTCTGTCACTGAAGTATGAGGATCAAAGGCATGTACCACCACACCCAGAAGAAAATGAGTTTTGATAGTTATTGTCCAGCTAAAATAGTACAACACACCTCTTCTGCTCTACCCATGGCAATGTGGTTAAAATATTGTTATGTGATTTACAGGAATGCATACAGAAAATGTTGAAAATGATTAAAAGAATATTTATATCCATGCTATGATCATAACATAAAAATCAAAGGTATCACTATAGGCAGTTAGAAAGTATACAAGGCGTTAGACATGCCTTTCTAAAACGAGGCTAGTGATTTCAGATTCCTTAACGTTACAAAGGAACATGGCTTCTTTTTCTCACTTCTATACTTTGTGGACCACTTAACTAGGCCAGTGGCAGGTAAATACAATTCCCACAGCTCGCCTCCCAAAGAGAAAGTCTTAATGTTTAAAGGTGGCTTACAAAAAGGTAAGGATACTGTGTTTACATCAATAATGAATCGTGGTCCCGCGGAAACAATGGTTTAAAACAGTACTAGTCAAAGCACGGCCCTGGCCCCAAACCCACCTGCAACTCTTAGCCCATCATTTAGAAACACGTGTAGTTAACTGACAATAATTTGGAGATCTACTGAATCTAATAATAAAAAAAGATGGGTATTGTAAATGTGTCCATCAACAAGATACTCCCACGTCCCACACCGAAGGCTTAGAGACAACTGCAGATGAGCGAACAGGAAGACTGGAAGCAGCTGAGAATCGGAGAGCTTGCTGTGTGATGGTGTCTCCTAGTAACGTTAGAAGCTACGCCCATATAAAGTCTCACCAACATAACCAACCAAATGTGAGCTGAACAAGAGCTACACCAACGGCTACAGCAAAGAGGTGTGTGTGTGGGGGGGGGGTGCCACAAGGCCTCAACCCTACACAAAGAACTACAGGCAAACGAGAAAAGCTGGGCACAGGGAAGAGCACACCGATTAGTTGTCCAATTTCAAATGGTCAACCCTGAAAACAAACATACATGTAATATTAGATGGACAGAACAGGTTATATTTAAAATTATGCATGGATATACATATACACAGATGTATACAATAGCAATTAATGAAAGAAGAGGGTTTGGAGGAAGAAAAAGGGAGGAAGAAATGTAACTATACTCTCAAAAATTAACAAAAGGGTAAAAATAATTAGAGCTTGAATTATACATGTCATCACTCATTTTGAGTGTGTTTTTTAAAAGTATCCAGCTACAATGGATACAAACAAAAAGACAGTCTTGTACCACAGAATATTAGGAAAGTAAAAATTTAATATACCTCCCCACACACATACAAAAATCACTGGCTGAGCTTTAACAAACAAACCCACAAAAACAAAAAACATGAAAGATTCCTTAGGGCCCCACTGCCCACCTTTTCAATTCAACGGCTCTTGGGTGAAGCCAGGGAATTGCTAACTTTTAAAAGTTTCTCTGAGGAATTTCAATATAAATCCTAGCAGGCTTAAAGCGCTGCTCACCCACATTTTGGGACTTTCTTGGCAAAACACCGGTGCTACTAACCCAGAGAGTGCAACTCAGCAGCCACGGCTTTTTTGTTAAAATTTTCTAGAGAAGACGAGATTTTTTTTTTTTTGAAAAGTACACGTGAGGTAAACAAAGCTGAGCATGACACCGCACACCTGCAGAAGGACCTCACACAGCTCTGCTGCTCTGCTTCATCCCTATGCTCCTTCGTGAGAGACCCATGTACCTGTTCAAACATGTCTGAAAAGGCGAGAAGGAGGGAAGCCTAAGTAGATGGCAGGTGTTTACACAATTTATTCATCCTTGAAAGCCTGGCTATAAGGGAACAAACGCAGATGGACGAATACAAGGTGATGACAGAGGGGACCAGGCTAAGTTAACAGCTGCACAGCGACACCTGCCAAGGCCTTTTGCACAGATCTGAACCGGGCCAAAAGAGCAAAAGATGAGGAACCGGTCTGAAACCTTAGCTTACAAAGCCACGCTCTGGGTCACCATTTACACTTGATGACCAGGGGCTCACGCTCCCTCGCCCTTCTTCTCTCCCGCTGCACTGTGCTCTGGCTGGAATTGATCAAAGCCAGTATCAGTCCTATTTTCCTAAGATTAGCTTTAGTAATAAGCCAACAATTGCCTACTAGCATTCATCAGAAAATCAAAGATTTTTTTTTCAAATCAGAAAAATAGTAGGAAAATCTAACCCCTCTCTTAGTCCTTTTCTTTTTATTTTTCCCCGTGGCGGGGGGATAAGATAATAGATAAATATAAATCAGTTCCCAACATATAATCTTTGTTACAAGCATTAAATTTTAATATGACACTCAGAACTTGGAATATATCTTTCCCCATTGAAAAGGGGGTTTTCAGACAAAAATACCACGTCTCTGGGAACTACAAAGCTGCGCGTGCCACCTCCCATGGAGAGAAGGGGTTCTTCATCACACCGGAAGTGTGCTTGCTAAGACACAGACTGACCAAGCCCCATCGAGCAGAGACTCTGATCAGTAGAAACAGAAAAGGATCCAGAATCTAAATTCCCAACGAGCACTGCAGGAGGTTCCAGTGTGGACAGTTCATCTAACAACTGTTTTAGCAAAACAAACTGGACGGCAGGCCAACGCTATAGGAATTTACCAGCCTTCATAGCTATGCGTGGAAGTGGACTCAAAGGCTGGGGACAATAATCTCAGCTATTGGAATAAGACCACAGAGGCGGAGGGTAGCAGGGAAATGGTCACCTGGAGCAGGAGATGGGCAAAGAGCCAATCAAATGCTTTGGTCCTAAGTGGGAAAATATAGCTGCTGGAACTTGTTCTTCTGCTTCCAAACAACTGCTGTGCCTCAATTCTAAAACCGACTCTGAAGCTACATTCTCTGTTTTGATCTAAAAAGCAAACAAACTGGGGCAGGAAAGATGGCTCAGTGGGAAAGAGCACACTTATATACATGTTAGAAAAGGATAAAAAAGTAAATTTTATGATATGAATAGTTTAACACAATAAAAAGGGTTATATGATGATATTGCCTCAGATGCCTTAAAGAGATGCTAGAAGAAAACCAGCAGGATCTACATGAAAGTCTTGCAAGGGGAGAATTGGAAGCAGTTTTAAAACACAAACTATCATTAAGGTCATTAACAGACAGTTTGAAAGTGACTCAAGAGACTGGAGAAATGGTTCTGTGGTTAAAAGTGCTTGCTGCTGTCCCAGAGGACCCAAGTGGGGTTCCGAGCACCTAAGCCATCTGCAGTGCCAGCTGAATGGGAGCTAACATCCTCTCTGACACCTACATCAGACACATACACATATATGTGCACATACAGACACAAATATGCACACATACATAAAATAAAACTTCAAAAATGATTCTGGCAATGAAAACTTCAAAAGATACCTTATATTCATCATTTCGTGCTTTCTTTCTGGGAATGCCATTTTCCTGTAAGAGCAAAGATTGTGATTATGATTGGAACATCTCATAAAAGAACACAGGGTGCAGAGCAGAGCAACGAAAACCTGCGCACTGCCTACAAGTCCTATTTGCTGCTGTCCAGAAATCAGACTCAGCAGACAACCTGCCAGTAACCCTGTCCCTCAACACGCCCAGCCTCAAACTAACAGAGGATCAAAGTGTTTTAACAATAATTTATCAGGAAATCCGGAGCTCTCTGACGGCCCTTCCCAAGTCGGCCTGACGCAAGCACAGGCCCTGCCGAGTGTGTAGGGAGAGCCTGACGCGTTCCAGTGCCTGCGCCTCCCACAGTCATTATCGGGATGAAACTCCCGGGAGCTTGACTAACAAGCTGTGAAAGTGCTTGGCTGTACCTCCTGCCTGTGAGTTCTATCAAGGTGTGATTACTAGGCCCCCACTGAGCATTTCCGAGTTAGGCCAGGCTACGTGGTGGGAAGAAAGACTAGGCCGTTCACAAACTTTCACAGGGTGTATGCAACACACGTCAAGATGACTGCTCAGGAAGAAACAAAATAAAGAGACAATGATGATTCCAAGTCACGCTGTCCTGAAACATTGGGACATTGGGATGAAAACTCTACATCCCAAGATACAAGGTGCAAAAATCCTAATCATGACTGGCTCCAAAGCAGGGAAACCTACATGTCTCCATCTTTGCCCCTCTGGAACTCACTGACCTTTTGTCTTATACTGTGTCCTGCCTCGTTCTCAGGTCCCATAAGCAGAACATCACACCCACAGATGTGTGGTATTGTTATGAGATACACACATTTGCTATGGTGAACCCCAGATGAGACACTACACATCCGGCCCATCTTCCTACATTCTCCTTAACAGTATTAAACACTGACTGACATCTTCTATGGCTGTCTGTGTCCTCCCACTGAGTGGGACCTACATCTGATTTCTTCACCATTGCACACCCAGGGCCACAAACAGCATGTGCAGAGAATAAGTGTGCAAGGCTTATATTTATCAAATGAATGAACAAACGCAAGCACATCTTTGGTCAAAAATAAGGTGTTGGGAAGGCAAGAGGGATTTGATAGTTCACAACTCCTTGAACTTCTTATGTGCACTGAAGCAACAGGCTGAACACTAGATCTAAACTTAAGCCCATCTCACAACAGTCAATATTTGAGAGCAAGGGACCTCGGCAAGAAGGAAGTTAGGAACAGTAGGCACCATCAGAGTTACAATAACACACGGCAAACACTGAGCACTTGCCTAGAGGTACCCAAACTTCAGGCCCCTCACCTCCCCCTTCGGCAGTGGTTCTCACAGCCCCACTTCACCAACATGCCAAGTGGTTTTCCAGAGAAAAGCTCATGAAACACGAGGTTTTTCCAGATTTACAGTTCTGTCTCAGTCTCATGGAGTGGTAACGGGTAGGACCTCTGTGGTCAGGAAGGCCAGATCCAGACTTGGCTCTGGCACCTGCCAGCAGTGTGCTGCTATGTAAACCAATGCAAAGCCTGCTGTCTCATGGCTCTTGGATGGCTTCTGGCAACTTAGTATGGGTTAAAGAAAATAAAACACTCACATAGCGGCTAGTGCACAGAAGTCACCCGCAAACATTAACTGTTTTATGATTCAAAATAAGCAGGTTAATTTCCCACATCACTACTCTTGAATCCTCAGTTCCACCAAAGTTTAAACTTCATAGACCACAAATAGCCCCCTTTTCCTAGCTTCTCACAAAGTTTAATTCACAAAAGAAGCTTACAGCCCTGTTCCAGCTCCTTGGTTTCTCCTCCTGCCTGCCCAGCACATCTCTACTTTCAGGACATTTCTACATGGGAATTTGCAGGCCAAAAGTGGAGCATCATTTTCATCCTATCATGTACAAGAAGTTTTCCCACCCCCCAAAAAGTAAAATTGATACCTTAGGAGAATCCACCTTCAGAGGAATGTCATGGAAAGGGGAAATGTAGTGACCAGCTACATTCTCTGCAAAGGGAAAAGCAACAGAATTACAGCCGTGCACACCTGCTCTATATAGCAGTAAGGTCCTGATCTAACGTGGAACTTGTACGCTTTTAGCAATGCTAACTTTACACCTTAAAATTTTAAGTCAACTTTCAAAACTTGGTCCAGCCTAAAGAGAAAAATAAATGCCAATTACCCACACTCGGTTGCTGAAATCATTTAATTCAATATTGTACTTGGCTTCAAATACCTGGTGTAGAAAATATCTAAGGTAGACTAACACTGTAAGTAGGAGAAATCTGACTTTGGAAAAGAGACTAAGTGAATTAGCCTAAACTGATATCTATTTCCTGAGGAGAAAACTAACAGTATAATCCAGTTCCCACCTAAGAAAGGTCCAGCCAGTGCTGGCAAGATGCTGGACCAAAAGGCCAAAATTATGATTAATAAAAATGATCACAAAACAGCTGACTGAACAACAAGTAGCTAAGTTCTGAGTTCAGCTCACTAAAAGCAGAGGTGTACAACTTACCAATGATGCTGTCGTATTAAACTGTGACCCCCTCCTCTGCCCTCCAGGCCAGGAGTACTCAGCACCCGTTGGCTCTTGGTTTTGTCTGTTTTGTTATACTCTCTAGCATGTAGCTGGCATTCAGCAGTTGCCAAATAAGAAACTCATTACTATTCCACGTCTCCCCCTTTCCAAGCGCTTAATTTCCTTTCCCTACCCTGGCACCAAGGTACCTCCTGCAAGATATGTGACATGGTGTGGGCAAAGCTGGGGAACAGCGGGACAGGAAAGAGAACACTCATCAGTGTTTGCTTGGGGTTGTGTTATGTTTACTTTTCTGACGCTGGTGTTTTGCGTGCAGTATATATGTATACCATGTGCGTTCTTGGTGCCTGCAGAGCTCAGCAGAGGGCGTCAGATCCCCTGAACTGGAGTTATGGATACTTGTGAGCTACCAAATGAGTGCTGAGAAGTAAACCTGGGTCCTCTGCAAGAGCAACAAGTGTTTCTAATCAACGAGCCATCTCCCTACCACCCCATTAATGTTAAAATAGTCAAATTCTCATGTTTCTGATTTCTGCTTTTCCTATTTAGTAGGTCTCCTTACATTAATTCATTTGGTAATTATTCACAGAACACATGTGCTTTTCCAAACACCATTCTATGTGCCAGGAATACATACTCTAATTTCCTGGTCTTGTGCACATTATATTCTAGCGGGAGACAGACGTGATGAATATGTATAAGCTATAGCAGGAAGGGTAAGCACTAGAAGGCACATCAGGGCAAGGAAAGAGAGGATGCTGGTGACTTTGGACGGCCAGGAGGTGTCTCTCACACGGGCAGTGTGCCAGCAGCAGCCTTGAGGAAGCAAGGAAGAGGGTCCTCTTCCTCCAGGAAGAGGAAGGTGCCAAGGAGAACATCACAGATAAGATGATGAGAAACACCAAGGAAGCAAGCCAGGCCGGAATGCAACAAGCAAAGGCAAAAGGACAGTTGGCAGTGAAGTAAGGGGCAATAGCTTTGGTCACTAATTTTCACATCTGATTAGAAAGAACCGTGCATCCTAGCTTAGTTTTTCAGTTTCTTTTGAGTAAAATAGCAAGAACACTTTGCTTGAACTGAGCTTTTTAAAAGGAACAACGTAAAGCAGGCCAAAGGGAAGGAGTCAGGAGGCTTCTGCAACTGACCAGCCGCAGTTGACGGTGACATGGGTGATGTGGCAAAGATGGACGTGATCAGGGAAAAAAAATGTATTCTAGGTACATTTCAAAATGTATGAATATGTCCCAAGTGGATATGATGTGATTGCCCCAGATGTGGGACAAAGGTAAAAGAAGGGACGAGTAGGTTACAGGGGAAGGAGAGTGGAGAGGTTAGCTAAAGACACATCACTGCAGTTACACCAGGCACCAGAGAACACTAGTGACCACAGCTAAGAAAATGGAGCACATACTTCCTGACAGCTAGACAAGAGGTTTCCAATGTTCTTGCTACAACCAAATAATAAATATTTGAGGCAATGAATATGCTAATTCCATTTACTTGATCAAAACATGTTAAGCATAGACAAGGGACAAGATTTCATGTGTGGTAAATGTAGTATGCTCTGTAGTAAAGGAGAAATATAGGGTGCGAAGCTGGCTGTGAGACTAGTTGTGAAAGCCTAGGACTTACAGATGACCCCAACACTAAGGCACATAGTAGGTCTGTCCAGAACCATAGCATAGTCAGTTGACTCTGGCTGCCTATGGCTGGGTGCCAAAACGCAGCGCTGAGCAGTTATGACAGAGATGAATAGTTTACGTGGCCTAAAATAGCTCCCTGTGGTCGTTTACCAACTCCTGGGGAGAGAGACAGTGTAGAGACAAGGGCTAAGAATTGACTCCTGAGGCTTTCAAAGGTTAGAGCTCAGAAATAAGAGAAGGGTCATACAAAGGACAATATAAAGAAAGTTAACAAAATGACTGTTACCAGTTTTGAGAGTCACATTCACCCTCTGTGTGTGTGTGTGTGTGTGTGTGTGTGTGTGTGTGTGTGTCTCCTACCTATCTCAGTGTGCCCACAACACCCAAAGCTCTACAAATCACCTTAGCATCCTCCTAACTCCACCCCCTCTGACATACTCACTTAAGCTACTTCCTCACAGACAGACTTCTCTGAAAAAAAAAACAAACAAACTGCTGTGCACTGTAGGGCTCTGGTGGCTTCTTCTCTGCTGTCTACCGACTGCTCTTTCTTGCTATGACTTTAATATGGTGTTTATTAGGAAGCCGACAAGATAAATGGGCACAGCCACCACATTCGGTCCTGGTGTAGGGCAGGCTGCAGCCCTAGACAAAGCAGATGAATTCCACCAGGCTCATCCACGTGTGTCAGGCCTTCCAGCCTCACAGCTTCCCCTTCGACGGCTCTAAAGCTACTGCTCATCTTATCATTCTGGAAGTTTCTACGGTTTTGCTGTCTCACATTGCTGAAAATGTACTTGCAATTGAGAAAACAAAATAGACTGTGGACCCTTACCTAATACTTATAACACTATGCTATTACATAACACAATGTTCTATAACATGTGATAGAATTATGTAATATATTATGCATGCCTTATAATTATATATCGTAACATTATACTACGTTATAACATTTATACACCAAATAGCTATATTCATACCAAACACCAACATACACAATATTACTGACCCATTTACAGAGATTCTCGCTGGAAGCTTAGTAACGAATAAAATTAAAATGAGTTTTGCATTACTTTTTAATAAGATTTAAAAACTTGAAAGATAAGTTTCAATGAAAATATACCCTCTTCTTCATATAAATCGCATGATTTCTATTTTACAGCTCTGCATTCAGAAAAACTGAACTGTTTTAGGGTTCTAAAAACTTAACATCAAATAAATATAACTTTTAAATGTTTACCTAGAAGTTATTATTTAAATGTATTGATTCAAGTTTACAGGAACTTATTTGTAGGAAGTTTTACCAAGCGCAAACATGTAACCACCCACCACTCAAATGTAATAAGAAACGTACAGTAATTTCAGTTCTTATTTACAAAAATAGAAAGAAAATGAGAAAAAAAATCACATTAATGAACATCTGTATGACTCGACCTAGAATAAATAAAAGTAACTTGAATTACATACAATGCTGTTTCCTAAAGTGAATCGACTTCTACCACATGCCAACAAGAATCCAAATTACGGAAAGTATGGGTTTTCCCCTGTTCTTTAAGAAAAACTTAAAATCTAAAATAAGTAACTTTCAAGTTACCACCACCAACAAAAACCACCCATAGTATCAAAAGGAGCAGACAGGCAGGGCTACGCTTGTAAATCCTGTGAAAGCAAGCTGATTCATTATCGTCACGGTTACTGCGAGACTGCAAGGCTACACCCACGACAATCTGAAAACTCCAAGTTTCCAAATATTCAGTCTTATCATTTTATTACTCCATGGAATGTAACAAAAAGAATGTGTTCCTCATCACTCTGCAGGACAATGTAAAGTCAGGTGGGGTGCCACCCACTCACAATATTGTTTCCTTCAGTATCGCTTCAATTAGTCTGGGTCTTTGTTTCACCCCATAAATTTTTGGATTTTTTTCTAAGTCCAGTGGAGAATAACATTGGAATATTGACTGGAATGACACTGAATCTGTAGTTTGCTTTTGGTAGGGTGGTTATTTTCACAGTTTCTTCTTCTGCTAATCCATGAGCATAGGCTGTCTTTCCATCTTCTTGTGGCTCAATTTCCTTCTTCACTGTCCTAAAATTTTCATTACAGAGGCCTTTTGTCTCCTTGGTTAGGTTAATTTCCAGGTGTGTGTGTGTGTGCGCGCGCGCATGCATGTGTATGTGCATGTGTGTGTGTGTGTCTACTGTGAATAGAATTGTTTCTCTAATTGTTTTTCTTTTTTGTTATGTTTGTCATTGGTAAATACGAAGGCTACTTATTTTTGTGTATTAATTTTGTATTTAGCCACTTTGCTAAAATTATTTATTAGCTCTTAAAATTTTCAAGCATGGCACTGACCCCAAAACAGACAAACGCATTAAGGGAATAGAATCAAGGACTCAGATATAAATACACACAACTATATTTACCTGATTTTTGACAAAGATGTCAACAATACACATTGGGCAAATGCAAGATCTTCAACTAATGATGCTAGGGAAACTGGACTTAACATATAGAAACTAGACCCGTATCTCTCATCATGCACAAAACGGGACAAGGACCTCAGCATTAAGACCTGAAACTGCTGCAGGAAGAAGTAGGGGGCAAACTTCAATTCACAGGCACAGGGGAATTGTCTCGCTGAAGACAATTTTGGCAGCACAAAAAATAAGACCACTAGGAAATGGAATCAAACAAGATGTCTATCAACAGACGAATGGATGAAGAAACCGTGGTGCACATACACAATGGAATATTACTTAGTTGTGAAGTGTCTAAAATATAAAAAAATGAAATTTTCATGTAAATGAATGAGACTGGAAAAACTTTACACTTAGTGAGGTCAGGGCCAATACCACAAACTCTGCATTTTCCCTCTCAAGTGGGGATTCTGGTTTCTAACCTCTGTGTTCAATGTGGAGCACAAGTGCAAGCCAGCAAACAAGACCTTTGGGGAGGAGGCATGTTCCAGTAGGATAATAGATTACAAGTAAATACATGAAAGCAGTGAGATAGAATACCGGGGTCGAAAGGCTGAAGGAGGGAGGGGCTCCAGAGGGAAGGGCTAACTTAAACGGTGTGTGAAAAAAGCCACAGGAAAACCCACTATTTCTCAGCTTATTTAAAAACATAACTGGAGGGATGGTCAAATACAAGAAGTATGAAAGAAGACGAAGACAGGGAAGTAACAGGTTAAGTGACGTTCAGAAACGAAGTGACAAACATTCACTAAGTCACCAAGCAAGGCCACAAGGCAAGGAGAAGCTGGCTGTCCGAGATGCGCTTGGCCCACTACCGCTCAGTTTCGTGTCTACTTCTACAAAGTTCAGCACCAATTCTTAAAAAGCATTTCACCAATCAGTTATCCTCATTAATTACGATGCGGGCAAAGAACACTCACCAAAGTTCAAAACTGTCCTATCTCTCACTATACTGATATCTCAGAGACTTGGGCTATGTGTCAAATGCAGGCAGTGTTTCCGCTGTAACCACGCTGAGGGACGATTTTCAGAACATAACTAACACCCTTGAACCGCTTCTCTGCACCCCGTACTGCCTGAGTCCAGGCTGGGACCATCCTGTGTTGATATTGCAATGGATTTCTGTAGTATCAAATGTAACCAGGAACTAGCATTCCCATCTTGTGTGACCCATCCTTTCAAACTCTCCGTCAATTATTGTGACAATCTGGATAAAAAGCGACATGTTCCTCATGTCCCTGTCCTCAGCTCACCCTCAAGTAGATGCCTTCATTTCATCCAGCCCTCGCAGGAAGTGGAAAACAGTCCTGCGCCACGGGTGCCATCTGGTGGTAGGTTAGGGAACTGTTACACTCAACTTTTCCAGTAAGAGTCACACTGTTCGAACCCTCCCCCAGATAGCACCAGCTTTTATTCAGATTCTTGTCATTTATTTCAGTAAAACCTTTTATTTTTCCTTCTTCTGTTCTACCCTATTTACTCAACTGAATGAAAATAAATTTTATTTATTTATTTATTAAATTTATTTATTTATTAATTTATTTATTTAAATGGCATCCAAGTTCCAAAATAATCTTAAGCACACTTGATGCAAAAAAAAAAAAATACAGTCTAGCCGCAGAGATAACCCATCACAGACCTTAACCAACACAGATTACTTCCATTACTAATGCATTAAGTGCCTCGAGGGAATGGTAATGCCTGAAGGACATGAGGATTATGTGTCCCCAGAAGAAACATTGCCACCACCTGCACAGCAGCACACAACAGGAGGACCAAGATTAAGACCCAGGCCTCCTCACTCCAAATCCAGTGCTTGGGCCAGCCGTGCTGTAGATGCCAAGGTCCTGAACAGCTTTGCTCTGTCTTTACAATCTTCACAATTATTGTGAGAGCAGGTTATGCGACTACATCCCCGTACCGTGCCCACTCCACTGCTCAGCACACACTTTGTTGCCTATTACTCTGCTGAGACTAGAGTGTGCCAGCTCTAGGGGCTATCTCACTGTAACAGTAGCTGGACTAGAGTGTGCCCAGGTCTAGGGGCTATCTCACTGTATCACTATAATAGTAGCTGAGACTAGAGTGGCCCAGGTCTAGGGGATATCTCACTGTATCTCATTGTAACAGGAGCTGAGACTAGAGTGTGCCCAGGTCTAGGGGATATCTTATTCTATCTCATTGTAACAGTATTTTTTCAGTTGTGCCTCACCCTGAGAAACCTCATCTTACAAGCAGAATTTGACTCCATTTTGAGTGCAAATACAGAGGCAGGAGGACTCTGCACCTTGGTGGACATATAAACAACACTCCCTGGACAGCACCACCAGCATAAATAAACAAACATAAATGAAAGAATGAACGAACAAATAAATGCTATAGGTAAAGGATATGTAAGCAACACTCCATGGACAGCACTACCAGCATACACAAGCAAATAAATAAATAGATAAATAAATAAATAACCAATGATATAAAGAAATAAATCATCCCCAAAACATCCACAGAGTGATATTCTATCAAATTATCCAAGTAAATTGGGACCAGATGAGCACGTGGCATATTAAAATCTTATCAAGCACTGGCGACATAGCTCAGTGCCTAAAGACACTTTCTGCCAAGCCCAGTAACCTGCATTTAATCTTCAGGACCCACGTGTTGCAGGGAGAGAACCAACTCTCCCATGTAGCTGGCATCTTGTGTGCATGCATACTCTCTCTCTCTCTCTCTCTCTCTCTCTCTCTCTCTCTCTCACACACACACTCTCTATCATACACACTCTCACACATACACACACACACACACACACTCTCTCTCTCTCTCTCTCTCAATATTCACAAATATAATAAAATCCTATCAGGAAAGCCAGGCCCAAGAACTTATCAAACAAAACAAATGAATAAAAAGTTACAGTATGGTCCCCACACTGGGAACCACCTATTACTAGGCAAATTAGGGGTTCTTCTTTGGGGTTCCTTGTCTTATTAATAAAAGAATCTAGAAACAGGCTGGAAAGGAAGGGTGACACCAATTTTATTAGAAATAGAAAAATCTTCAGAAGTTGTGGCAGCTACCTGGAAGAAGACTGTGAAGAAGAAAGAACGCCATAGTTTGTAAACAGTCACATGGTGAAAGGGGCCCGCATAGCTTCAGAGAAGGAGAAAGCCCAGAGAATCAGGAAAGTCATGTTTAAGCTTTGGAAAAAAGAAAGTTGTTTTCTAAGTAACTCAGAAAAGAAGACAAGCTCAGCTGTGCTACAAGTTAGAAGCTCTGCAAGCGTCTATGCTTAGGCTGGGGTTTCTGGGGAGGATACGTACATTATTCTTATTACTTATTAAAGGGATAATTATTCCTCCCATCTCCTTCGCATAGCTTTAGGTGTATCAGGGGGATCCCTGAGGGCCACTGTTGGCAAGGTGATTGACAGGCCCAGATAGATTAACTGTTGAGGGAGGAGGCAATCTACATAATGTTCTAGTAATGTTCTAATCTTCAGAGCACATCAGATTGTCTTGTCTCCAACCAGAGCCACAGGTAGATTCTTGTGGCCAGGACGAAATTGCTTTCCCTTACTGAGTCTCAACAGAGCCACCCTCGATGGTTTCCAACACTACTACGACATCCCCCACCCCAACAATCTCTAAAATAATTTAAAAGGTGGGCAGAGACTAGGGAATAGAAATAGCTCATTTTCACCATGAAGTTCGTCATGAAAATCTAGAGACTCAGAGGGGATCAGTGTCTGCACTGGACTTTCGTCACATCTTCATACACACCTCCTAGGAGAAGAGACAAGGACCCAGAGCTCCCTACGGCACTCCTGGCACCTGGTCCAGACAGAACCCAGGGCTTTTACACCACACTGCCTGTTCTATTTCTATCTCCTGTCCTCGGCAAGGACGCCCAACACTGAAGGGTTATGATGACCACCGACTTGCCATCTAATCATCAGCTGGGTCAAAGGACCAGTAGACAGAGAGCTCCAGAATTCTCCTGGCCTGCTCCTCTGACTGGAGCTGGGTTTCTCGCCAGTTTCCACAGTCCCCACACATCACACGGCCAACTTGACTTAACGCTGAAGCTCAGCTCAACCCTGACCCTGCAGCTCTTGGCCCGATTCACACCTCTAGTTTATCCGACTTCCCAGCACCTTAAACAAACACCTACAAGGATGCTTGATGCATCTGCACCAGCCTGTTTTCAGGAAGACATTTGGGACTCCTCGAAGAGCTACAACCTCTTCAGCACGTCAGCCGTCATTCTGAAACCTACACATACAGATGTACGTCCTGCATGGCGTGTATGATGTGATCTCCAAGTCGACAGTAACTAAGATCAAAATAAAAGAGCCTGTTTGAGTTGGGAAGCTAGCAACGCTCGCTGTGCAAGCATTAAGGATCTGAGTTTGCTCCCCGGAACCCATGTAAGAAAGCCAGGCATGGTAGACCATGTTTGTCATCGCAGCGCTGGGAGGGCAGAGGCAGAGCTGAGCTTCAGCGTTAGTCAAGTTGGCCGTGTGACGTGTGGGGACTGTGGAAACTGGCGAGAGACCCGGGTCCAGACCCAGGCTCACTACCGGGTCCAGACCCAGGCTCACTATCCATCCAGCCTCACCTATCTCCAGACCACTGAGACTGTCTCAAAAACTATAGCAGACAGCGCCCAAGGAACAATTTAAGACCTCTGGTCTCCACACACGTGTGCACGCACCTGTGCACAAAGAACCTGTTTGCCTGGGCCAGCAATCAGAGAAAACTGAAACTACTTGGCAAAGTAGGGCCCCACAAAATCTGTGTAGCTTCTACATTTGCTGTTATTCAATCAATTCTGATATTGTGGAAAGACTAATGTGTTTGTTGCTGACAGAACACATTCACTACATGTTACTGTACTTACTGAAAACCTAGGCTATTTTCACCATATTATACATAAAGGCTTTTCTGCTTAGGGAAGCTATTTGCCATTATATAACATCTCTTCATGGAGAACTGTTACATTGTAACTTTGGGGACACAATCCATTCAGCAATGGGTCTACTTACTAAGGGTTTCTGGTTTGTTTTTATTCTTGTTGTTTTTGAGACTGGTATCTTACCCAGGCTCCCATTTTGTGCACAGGCCCTCTTTTAAAAAGACCTAATCAGTCTTGCCTAAACAAAATAGGATGGAAAAACTGTAGCACAGAAACTAATTTTGAGAAAACTATTTAGTACCAGATGCATTACAACTACGGGAGTTTGCCAATTGAAGAGGCCCGTGTGTTCAATCCGGGAGACAGAGGCATACCCTGTCTCAAAACAAAACAAAAAGACAAGAGTTTAAGTTAGCTTTGCTCCTTTATCATAAAACAATCCTCAAACTTAAGTTCCAGAAACGTAACTATAAACATCATAGTATAGTTATTAATGATTATAAGATTATAAATTACACTGTAAGTCCTATGAGTACTTTGCACACAGAGCAATTTCCGCAGCCCTATTTTACAAAGCAAAAAAAAAAAAAAAAAACAAAAAAAAAACTAATGCTTAGCAAGTTAAGAAATTAGCCCAGGATGGGGTCTCGAAGAACAGACTATGGATTTCCATGATTCTAGCTTCACCCCTTCTGGGTGGAACCTCCCAAGTGCACAAGACTTTAGATCGCTACAGCTCTCCTCAGGGCTCTGAAGTTGAGGCATGAAGGTAACTCGGCCTACGTGGCTACTTCATGTCACTGATTTAAAAAAGAAAAATCTACACAGTGAAAATAAAAAGGGAGTAGCCAGGAGCTTTTCTGACTTTGGCGGCCCGCTCAGGGTAGCACCAGACACCTTCTTCTCAATGTTTGCTCAATGTGAAAGGCAAGAGGTTGTGCCACCATCTTGCTAGAACGCCAGTCTTCTGTTTGTGGATGGCATTCGGGGTGCAAACTTTTAGGTATAAACTAGTTTATTATTGTTTTATTTTTTTAAGTTACCCTACAAAATAACAGGGTTCACTAAGGCATCTGCCCACAAGCCTATCGCAGTAGCTGGCTCACACTCCCCTCCCGCTTCCTCCCTCCAAATACGCAGGCGCTCGCACTGCGCTCGCAACGTAAACTCGGGTTTAGGAGTGAAGCCCCGGGTCCCCAAAGTTCTGCGTCCGCCCGGAGGGGGATGGGCTTAGCTGCTCCCGAGAGGGCGGCGCGGGAGGACGTTGGGCCACGCCGCGGAGGTCAGCGGGTGGAGCGCGGCGCCGCGGGCCGCCTGCGGTCGCTGCAGAGGGCGGTTGGCCCCGCGCCGCCCTGCGTGTCCGCGCTGCGTGCCGAGACCTGTCCCCCGTCGCCCCGGGCTGGGCGCGGGCTGCGGACCCCGCCCGGCAGAGCACGGCGGCGCGGCTGCTCCTCGGGCCGGCGCGGAACTCGGCGAGCCACTTACTGAAGAACAGGCGGTAGTCCTCCGAGTGGGGATGGCCGCGCTCCTCCGTGCGGTACAGGGACATGACGCGACGCGGAGGGCGGGCGGCGGCCCCCACGCGCCACCCTCGGCCGACGCTCAGCAGCGGTAGCAGCGCGCGCATGGCGGACGGACTGCGCCGGGTGGCGGCGGCTCGGTAATGGGGCCGGCGCGGCAGCACGACGGTGCCCCCTGTCGCTCGGAGCCGGCTCTGCCTCCTCCCGGTTAGGCTCAAATCCCACCCTCTTCTGATTCCCAGGAACTGCCCCCCTTCACCTTCCTCCTAGTGCCCTCAGACCCTTGCCCCAGGAATTCATCATAGGCACTCATTCATCCACTGGCAATATCTACGATTACACTTTCATTACATTAATGTAGTGTTGGTTGCATGGCTCTGGAAGCTGCTCAAAGACTGTCCAAACCAGAGACGAGAGGACACACACACACACACACACACACACACACACGAATATAACACATGATCAAGCATCCTAGTGAAGACCTTTGACACTTAGCCCAATCTGTAATTCCCTCAAATGCCACTTCCTCCTTAAGGCCCTTTAATATTTAACCCAAGTAGAGGTAATTCAAATGTCCCAGCAATCATATATGTCACAAGTGTTTATATCTAGTCTAGTGGCCATAGCAGCCTTTATGCTGAGGTCTTTGGTCCAACTACCAGTGGGTGCTATGGTAGAGCACAAGGAAGTGAGAGGGCCACAAATGGGATTTTCCTGCTCTGTGGACCAGTGTTTTGGGGGAATCCTCATTGGAAAGATTTTCGACATCTCTACCAGCTTCTCAACTGTGAGCAGGGTTCTCGTCCTCACCTACTGGGCACTCGGGTTCTTTCTGCACTTAAACTGTGACAAAATTAAAACAGGTTTTACTCAGGTCCCAGAAAGAACCTCTTAATTGAATATTTGGTCAAAACGAATTCCTGCTGAATTTGTAAGCTGTTTAATGGTCTACATTATTAAAACTAACATCAGACTCTCCAATCATGTGACTTAGGGACGTATTTATTACTTCATGGAATTAGAGGAAATGACTTGTTTCTGAAACACATAAATTTCTATCTTTTGTATTCTATATTTTGTTGAAATATGTGTGTATCAAAATTTATACCATATGATATGTGGTATGAAAACAAGTTGGATTACTGGATAACTTTACAAAACAAATTTCTGCGGATGTTTATTATATAACACTTGCCTATTTCAAATGTAGACACTTGGAAAGTCCTTCCATGTGAAATTCAGTGAATTTCCTCCATGGATATCTGTCATTGTCGTGTAGCAAGTATGAGTCTTAATCCTTAATTCTAGGACCTTACAACATGGAGGATAAAGACAAATGTTCAAAAGCTCTTGAATATCTCCAGAATTTACAAATAAAATATAAAACTTGAAGAGTTTGGATGGCTGGTTGTGGTCCTTTGAGACAGAGTCTCTCATTGAATCTGAAGCTCCTTGATTCAGGTAGACCAGCTGATCAATGAGCTCCAGGCTTCATCCACTTCTGCTCAACTTCCCCAGTGATGCAGAACCTAAAAGTTTCTCACTGCTCCTGATGCTGACATCTTGTCCTTGCTATCATCATAATCATCATGTTCTTTCCAGTTGTAATCTCAGTTTTCAGTGAAGGACTGGAATTGGCTATGTATGTGTGGGGCACCTTCTTTTGAACCAATCATGTCCCAGAGGTCTGAAAAAGTAGCAGCACATGGTGAAGGGTGGTGGCAGTGGTGTATTACGGTAGACCTTATTGGAAAGGGGCTCCACACCTCAAAAGGTAAGCACAATGTTGTAGTGGCATAGTAAATGGCCAGTATAAGTGCATGCTATAAAGCACAGAAATTAATTTGTGATAAATTTGCAATGTGCTATAACATTTATTATAATTACTAAACACATTATCTAAGCATCGCATTACCATATGAGTAATTCATAAACTCACGATGGCAGAGCAGTCTAAAAGCATAATCTACTGACACTCACTTTGAACCCATGTATTATGCGACATACCAACAGACCTTTCTTGGCTACACATGATTTGGACAAGCCAGTAAAATATTGGGAATTTTGGTTTTCTGGGAATTTCTGATCAAAATCTCCTTTGTAATCTTCAGCCTTTTCATCATGTAATGAGAGTTATGCTTAAGTAAATAACACCAATATCTCCATGTCTCCAACTCAGAAAGTAAATTATATATCTGAAATAAAATAGGCCATTCATGTAAGACACATCTCATGTACATAAAACTTTAAAAATAAATGTTCCTTTTTCTTTTTTAAAAATTGTGGGGTAGAGCCAGTGAGACAACTCAGTGGGTAACATCACTTCCTGCCAAATGTGATGCCCTGCGTTTGATCCCTGAAACCAATATGGCAGAAGGAAAGAATGAACTCTGGCAAGTTATCCTCTGACCTCTTCATGAACAGTGGCGCATGTGAAATATGGAGAAAAAATAATTTTAATTTATAAGCTCCTATATGCCCAGCCATCAAAGTAGAGAGCAATTAAAAAGCCTTTAAGCTACCAGACTGTACACATGCCCCATTCATCTTTTAGGAGAGTAGTGAGAGTTACAGATCATAAGCAGCCTTTACATCACATCATCTCCTGAAAAGAAGTGTGTCACTCTGGCTGCCCTTTCAAGGTGAGCAAAGAAAATAGAATTCTCTGGTCACGTCACTGAAGAACCAAGAGCCAACTTCTCACCCTGGCATTCTCACTGTGAGATGGGTAGGGCTTTCTTCTGAAAGTGGAGTTGCCATAGATGCAGCTCTGTTTATGGAACCTCTAGCAAGGCTTTAAGTAGTTAAGACTGTGTGCTATCAATTTTCGTATTTAAAGTTCTATCAGCCCTATAGGACTAGACAGTAGGCTAATCTCATTTCCTCCCTGAGCATCTCAAAACAGCAATGGCGGTAACAAAGACTTGAGTCCAGGGTTACGTGAAACCATGTTCAACCCATCACAGAAGGAAGAGATCTGAGAAAGTCTTAAGGGCATCCAAGTGCTTGGTTTCAGTTATTAAAATCCCAGGAGCTGGTCAGATGTGGCGGTGCTCACCTCTAATCTCAGCACTTGGGAGGCAGAGGCAGGTGAATCTTATGAGTTCTGGGACAGCCAAAGCTACTTAGGGAAACCCTGTCTTAAATATATAAAAATTAAATGAAATCTTTAAAAAAAAAATCCCAGGATCAGCCCTTACCTTTTTCTTCGTACCAGGAGATCTTGGCCTTGCTCTTGGATTTCTACTCGTCTTCCACACACCCACTTTACCCCTTAACCTTACCTGTCTTCCTGCTGCCTGCAATAGAGCCTTCTCATGTCCCAAGAAACAAATCACTTCCTTTGACTCAAGGCACGCTGAAGGTACAGACGAGTCGGCTCCAGCTGTTGTCCCCACACTGAGTACCAGGAGCCGCCCCACACATGACTGTCCAATATTGAATTCTAACGCACCCGACAGCCATCACCCTTCATTCCAGGGTGATCTGCTGAGTTTTGGGACTTTGTTGTCATTTATTTAGCTTTCTAAAAGCACTGGGCTCATCCCTCATTTCCCTTCCTTCTCTCTTTTCTTCTTAGATGACCTTGGCTTTGGAGATCCTAACTCTTCCACACTTTAACGACCATTTTTCAAACTAAAGACTAATGGCCGAGCATTTTCTCTCCAGAAACCTAAGGAATGCACACACACGTGTGCACGTGCACACACACACCACACACACACATGTGCACACACACATACCTAAATACATATACATATATACACATATGCATTATTTTTCTGTTAAGTGAGAAGAAAATGAATAGTTAATACTCTCTCTGGAGCCAAGTCTTTTCAGGGACAAACTGAGCAAGGATAGAGCAACTCCAAGAAGTTTCTGCCTCTTTCAGATTTAGGTTCTGAGTTCTATTAAGACTGGGTATCAAGTAACTCAGGAAAATGTTCCCAAGCAATGGGAAATGCCTTAAAGGCTAATTTGTGTTCAGACTGTCTCATGAATTCTTCCCAGCCTACTGTCAAGATTCAATTTAATTAAATGTTCCTTCAATCAATCTATTGAAAAAGGAAAGGCATGCATTGTAAAAAACAATACTTCCTTCCCATATATTTCCATTCCTTGTCCAAATTTAGAAGATAACTGTGATATTTCACTTTCTACACTGGATGTCTACCAAGACGTTTGGTATTAGTGAGTCTAAGAACATCTTACCATCTGACTCTGAGCATTAACATATGTTGTATTTGTTTGCTGGTTTTGCTTTTGAAGAGCAAGATAAGGTCTCCATAGCAAGCCATTTTGTAGAGGAAAATCCCTTAGAAACCCACAATACTGTCTTTCTCCTTCCTTTACTCATTTCAATTACAGCTAATAGCCTTAATCAGCACTTTCAAAACCCTGTCTAAAGTTACACTTGATAGCTCTGCTTCCTGATGATTTCAAAAACCATACAGAGTTACAGGAACATAAGCTCAGGGCAAAAAGTTCAGGGTATTAACCAGACACTGTAGTTTCACAAATGAAAGCAGAGCAACTCTGAGAGACAGAGAAATTAGTATCACATTACCAAGCCCACCATAACTCACACAAGGTGTTTTTAACTTAATTGTTTTCATGACAATTTCTCTCTCTACTCAGTAGAGAAGGCAGAAGAGTGCTTTGCAACTTACTGATAGTTTACTAAACTGATGATGTAGCATGATTAATAAAAACTCAGAGACAGATTCTGGGGTTCAACTTGAAGACAGAAAACCAAAGCACCCAACATCTCACATCATGGTGCTGATAAATTCTCTTCCGTGATTCATAATTTCACTAGTCCCAGGTAGTTGGCTAGAGTTTCAGTACCAGGCATGATTTTCATCTTATTGAACAGATCTAAAATCAAACAAGAGAAGAGATGGTTACTGTCAAGCTATGTATGCCTCTATCGCTTACATAGGATTATCGTGCCATCCTGGTTCTTAAATATCATAGCTAGGTCAGACCTTCCTGCGGACGCTTATGTGGCATCTTCTGGTACCATGAAAGCTGGGCTCAGTGAAGAGGCATTCAGGTTTATTTCAGCTCTTCATGCTTGGCATTGGGGTTTTTGTAGACAATTACTGCCTCTTGGAGGGAGCATCATCAGCATAGATGAGAAAATTTCATTTAAACAATATATGCACATTTATTCACAGACTTACATGTATTTTAATGTTTTAAAAACATAGAGAGTTAAAAGTATGATTCCTTATAACTTTTCCAGACATCCTTAGTGTTATCTTACCCTCTAATGTTTTCTAAAACTATTCCTTGTTCTTAAAAATGTATACTATTTTGGTTAGGGTGTTATTGCTATGGAGAGACACCATGACCATGACAACTCTTATAAAAGAAACCATTTAATTAAGGGTGGCTTCCTTATGGTGTCAGAAGTTTAGTCCATTATCATCATGGTGGGGAGCACAACACACGCAGGCAAATGTGGCGCTGGAGCTGAGAGTCCTACATCTTGAAGGCAACAGGAAATCAACTGGGCATAGGAAACCTTAAATCCCGCCCCCACAGCAACACACTTCCTCCAATAAGGCCATACCCACTCCAACAAAGCCATACCTTCTCACAATGCCACTCTCTATAAGAGTGGGCAATTATATTCAAACTACCACACATATATTAAAAGTTAAAAAATAACTGAAGTACGTGAAGAATTATAATATAAAACTGTGACCATAAAGAGCTAACTTTTATTAGTTTAGACAAATACGTACTATTAATGTATAGACATTTGTCTATTCAAAATGTAAAGCTATACTAGAAAAACTGGCCCCAAAACAAAGTGAGACATATCCATGGCTAATTGGTTTTCAACAAAGTTACAGAGGGATCCAGGGGGATGAACTATAGTTTTTTTCTTTTAAATGGCACCCATAGCCAACAGACACACACAGAAAAAATAAAACCAGATTAGAGACTTCTTTCAAAAAGTAGAAACTAAGCATCCACCCAAACTTGTGAGACATGGTTGAAGGATACAACAAACATAAACCATTAAAGGAAGTGATTATCAAGTGTGTATCAAGTAAAACATGCCAGTGCATTATCATGAAAGTGAACAGGCAAGGCAGAGACTGAAGACTATATGCACATTGCATGGGTTTGCCAAAGAACTGAATTTAAATAAAGAATTTTGCAAGTTATGAATCAAGAGTGATTACTACCTCTGGAAATATTATTTAAGTATAATATTATTTAAACTTTTGTAAATATCAAATTAAGATGAGCAAAACAATGTAACAATAGGATAAATATTGAATGCATGAAGCAAAGCCCTAATGTTCATATTAAAAAATATTAGTATCTACAGTAAGCATTATGGTATTTTTCTCTGGTATATCTTATCAGCTATTAAAGATGTTTAGAAACATTTTAAAGTTGCATTTATTTATTATTTATTCACTTACTTATTTTGAAACAGAGTCTAACTATGTAATCCAGTCTGACCTTGACTTACAGAGTGCAAGTTCCTCCTGTCTTTGCTTCCCAAGTACTGGGATTAAAGGCATGGGCCACCATGCCCACCCTACTGGAATTGCTTTTATCTTTTAAAATATATTTGGTTATTCATGCTTACTCCTAGTGTAAATGCATGAGTTTAGAAAGTTCAGTACATGAATGTAAGAAGGTAAAATAAATCAAGATACTTTTAATTGTTTTGATTATAGAGATACAAAGAAAGATACTTCATATTAAAAGGTATTCTATAATCTGCAACCATAGAAAGCTAACCCATCATATGCTCTAGGCTGAATGCTTAGCTTCTGGTAAAGGAGCAGTAGAAAGTTAACAAACACTTCTCAAATGGTTGTTGCAAGGTCAGCTATGGTAAGGAAAATGAACAACACAGTGTGAGGCCTACAAGGGATGACATGATTTACAAAAGTATAATTTTGAATGGCAACACAAACCCATGATGTAAAGGAAGCAAACTGAGAATGTTCATTATAAATGATGAATACATAATTAAAGCACAAAGTGGCTAGGATATATAGGATCAGCCTCAAGTTAGTAATAATAATAGTTAGTAATCTCTAATTTAGATATAGGAAGCTGGAGAAATGGCTCAGTGGTTAAGAGCACTGGCTATTCTCCCAGAGGGCCCTGGTTCAGTTCCCAGAACCCACATGGCAGCTCACAACTGTCTGTAACTCCAAGATCTGACACCCTCTCACTGACACACATGCGAGCAAAACACCAATACACATAAAATAAAAACAAATAAGTTATTAAAAATATCTAGAGATGGTTATTTTTCCATGGGAAAACTAGATGTAAGATTCCTGATACCAAATCCAACACTTGATAAGCTAGATAGAATGTGAAATTTTAATTGGAAAAAAACAAAACAGTCACCAGGATCACCTCAAAATATATTATCTTTGAGAACATCAATGGGCTACATTTTTCCACACAGTTGTAAATTTGTTTTCTATTTTAGGAACCAGGAATAACCATGAATGAAAGTGTATTTTAAGCTGAAGATTATTTTTTTTACACAATGGTAACTCAAGCACTGCATGTAGTTTTGACTTTGGAAAGTATGCAATTTTCTGAGATAGTTTTATGGTTCAAGAAATAAAAACTGTCATAAGAAATACAGTATTTTTGCATTTAGGACAATAACACCTTGATAAATGTTGTGTATTCACCAAAACATCAGTTACTAAGTTTAATTTTTCCCAAAAACTTTCTTCTTGAATCCAGGCCTTGAACATGGGAAATCATTAATGCATATCAGTAGGGCTGAACTTTGCGTCCTTGCTAGCTGGCAAGCTCTGCTGACAGGGATGGGAGTGACAACCACAATCCAAAGTTAAGCATGCCAGATTTGTATGTGTGTGCTTATTTGGGTCAATAAAAAACTCATTTCTGTCATTTCATATGGCTCCAGAATTAGCTAATGTTCCCAAACTTGCTGGAACTTCAGGTTTTGATATTTTTGTATCTTTGGCCTTTTCTCTCTTGACTTATTTAAGTGAATTTCTCTTTACCATGATTATTTATTTCATTTCATTTTTTTTAGAGTTCCTCAAAAGGTACTTTTAAAGAAAGCTTTATACTTAAATAAGCAAATGTTTCATTAAATCCAAATAGACATAATATGGATAGGTTTCAGTAAAGAGGCTGTTGAGGAGGCAGCTCTGCCAGGCAGACCCAGCCTTATCCACCTCTCACATTTCCTCCTCCCACATTCTCAGGCTCTTTTATTGATTCCATTATTCTGATGATTTCATGCATTATTATTATTATTTTATTGTATCCATTTTTCAGAGAAAGTCGATCTATGTTGTCCTAGCTGTCCTGGAACTCATTGTGTAGAACAGGTTGACCTTGAACTCAAAGAGGTCCAACTGCCTCTGCCTCCCAAGTGCTGGGATTAGGTCTGTGCCCCACCATGCCCGGCTTATTTTATTAGTTTCAGTTGTATGTGTGAGTGCAGTGAGTATAGGTACCAGCGACATTATCCTTGCTGGTGCCTTCAGAGGGAACGTATTGGCCGGTGTGCCAGTAGCTGCCTTAGAGGCTGGTTCTAATTAGTTCAGCCAAAAATCCTGACTGGAAGACTTTTCCCTATGATGTACGTAATTATGGTTCCAGTGGCAAATAAATAACAGTCTTAAGGTCACTGACATTACTTTAATAAAGAGACACTTTTAAAAGGTGGGCACAAGGCTACAGCAAATAAATAAGAGAGAGTGAAGGATCATACTTACTCACAGCAAGGTGGCCAGTTCATCTCAAGACTCAAGGAAGGCAATAGTTCCGTTTGCTGCCTGAAGCACTCTTAGAAGTCATGAACTTCCAGGAGGCCATCCTGAAAACAAGCAGCCTCCAGTAGCGGTCACTCTGGCCTCTTTCCTACCTGCTTTCATCCCTCCTTCTGTGTCTCTTATGTGATTATAAACTGAAAAGAAAAGAAGCCAGTTTATACAATGCATAAAGCCACCCTCCAGGGGCATGAGTAGTGGACAGGGAAGAGAGAGAGAGAGAGAGAGAGAGAGAGAGAGAGAGAGAGAGAGAATGAAAATGTTCAGTGTAAAGGGCTTATTACCTACTTGATTTTCATGTATACATGCATGCATGCATGTGTGTATGTATCTCTGTGTATTTGTGTCTGAATGTGTGTGTTTGTGTGTATGTGTGTGGTGTGTGTGTACGTGGTGAGTGCCACACGTGTGGATGTGGTGTGAAGGCCAGAGGTCAGCGTAGGTTGCCTTTGATCACTCTTTAGCCTATTTTCTGAGAGCAGGAGTGACTCACAGACTGTGAAACTTTCTGACTGGTGAGGATTGCCAGCAGAGGAGCCCCAGGTATCTTCCTGTCTCTGACCTCTCTACTCTTTCTTCCTCCCCAGTGAAAACCCCACTTGCTCCAAAAGGCATGGCTAAAAACCCGTCTACCCAAGGAAGCTTTCCTGTACCCCAAGACAATTTAGTCCCCCCGTATCTGAACATTTGTACTGTGTTTCCTCCCCTGAGATAGACAGACCATCACCAATCCCTTCAGTTTCCTACAACCTGACCTTTCTCAGTAAATGACCACTCCATTCTGCTAACCACCCAGACCACTACTTGGGAGTTGTCTTTGGCACTTTTTACCTTCCCAGATACTGTAAGATTCCCTGTCTTAAATCCCCCAAGGGCTTTGCACGAAATTCAGAGTGAAAGCCAAGGTCTGCACAATATCCCACCTCCGCATCAAGACTTCTTATATCATTCTGTATTGACAGGAGTTTCTGCCCAGCCCAGACCCACAACCATTCAGTCCCAAAGAAACACACAGAGGCTTACATTAATTATAAACTGGTTGTCCTATTAGCTCAGGCTTTTTATTAACTCTTATAACTATATTAGCCCATTATTCTTGTCTATGCTAGCCGTGTGGCTCGATACCTTATTCGGCAAGGCAGTCACATCTTGGTTCTTCTGTGACTGGGTCAGGACTGCAGACCAAGCTTTTCTCTTCCCAGAATTCTCCTGTTCTCCTTGACCCACCTCTACTTCCTGTCTGGTTAACCTGCCTATACTTCCTGCCTGGCTACTGGCCAATCAGTGTTTATTTAAAATATAATGGACAGAATACAGACCATTGTCCCACACCACTTTCCCCTCTTTTTGTTTAAAAAAAAAAACAAGAACTCTGAATCTAATATCCTTTGGTTAGCTTTTCTCCTGACCATTATCCATAACAACTTGTAACCAACATTTTAAACAAAGGAAAATATCCATAGTCTAGTTTTTGGGAATGTGGGAATAGTTTTCCAGGATATTTCCTGCTGGTTGGTGGGTGCTGATAATCTTATGGGGACCTAAAGAAAATTTAGAATTATGATCAAGTCATGACTGCAGTATCCTCTGAGGCTTGATTATCTCAGGCAGCAGTCTTAAACCTGTTCTGGATGTAGAACTCAGACATCTGGGTCATCTGTTCCTATTGAAGATTTCTTAGGTGGTCTTCCTTGATCAAACCTGATTTTTATTAACTTAGAATAAATCCATAGCCTCTCATTTTCTGTGGAAACAATTACAAAACCTCCTCTCCAAACATATATTTTGACTTCAATTTTGAAGTCAAGGTATTTTCAAAATACCTATCTTGGATTAATTCAGCAGCATTTATAAACAAGTATCTTTTAGCATTGCTCCTTCCTCAGCCTTCAAACAATTTAAAGAGAGCATAATAACATACAGTATCCAGGCTCTCTGTGTATTTTTCATTTTTATGTGGCTTTATTTTAACTTCTATTTCTTTTATTTTTATTTTAACCCATAATTCTTGTCTGTGTTAGCCATGTGGCTTGGTACTTTTTCTCAGTGAGCATTTTCATCTTGCTTCCTCTGTGTTTGGCTTCCTCTGTTGGTCTAAAATTTTTGCCTCTTCTTTTAAATAACACTTCCAAAGCAGCTGAGGTCCATCTTCTAGGACCACTGAGATTAACCAAAGTCATTCATGTGGGGTAGCCTCATTGCCTGAAGCTCACGTTTTCACCATTTCCCTGGAAAAAAAGTGAATGTAGTCCATAAGAACCTATTGCTTGTTTAATTTCTTTTAGATCCCTCATATGTATTGGTTCTCATGTATATTTTTTGACTACCTTAGGGTACATTGTGCCAAATGGTCTTTCCAAGGAAATTACTGAATATGCAGTTAAAACTCTGTGTAAGTTATCCAGGAGTCTGGCACATACTGATGAGGCTAAATCCTGGCCTTGTACCTTCTGTCCCTGCTCATCAATTTCAATAAATTCCTCAATCTTTTCAATTCTTTTTTACTACTGCCTTTTGTAAAGTCTGAATCTTCTGTGCAGTGTTCTAATTCCCTCACTGAGGATTCCAAGGAATGAAACTCATCCAATAAAGATAACATCTCATCCTTGGACATAATTTTGATGGTGTGCATATTACCTTCCTGTAGAGATACTTTACCCATTAATCTATCATAACTTTTCAACATATTCCAATGGTTAAAATCAATAGCACAAATTCTTTCAGATAATGATTGATTGTCTCAAGTAGCTGTCCACTATTAGTCTATAAAGACTGTATTATTTGTAAAAGTGCCTCATTCTTGACCCTGTTGTCAAAGTATTTTAATAAGATAATACAAAAAACAAAACTAATACCTAGAATCAAATAAAGGGATGTAGAAGGAAAATCACATAAGTCTTGTAGAATACCATCCATAGTATAAGCAAAATAATTATTGAACTCCTAGATAGTTATCAGTATTTTTTGTAGTTTTTCAGATCTTACCTGTTGTAAGGCAATTATAATGAATTGAATTAGGTGTAATAATCGTTATTGGCCAACAGATGTTGCAGTTGCAGCCACATGGCTGAGAGACAGTAGCAGCAGTGAACAGCATGTGTTGCTTACTTAGGTACTGGAAAATATGGCTTGTTTAACAAATTAAGAGCAGTTATTAAGCAATCAAACAATTCTGAGAGTTGGGGCCTAGGATAAAGAGAAAACTCAAAGTTTTCCATCAGTGTGAGTTGCGGACTGTGGGTGCTGTGGGGATTGCAGGCAGCAGCATGTGGGTTGGTGTGTAACACGCCAAGTGGCAGTGTGTGGGTTGCGAACCAAGAGTGCTGAGCAGCAGCTTGTTGCATCTGAGTGCCAGCTAGAACCACAGGCAGGAGAGTCAGTGCCCAATGCACCACGCAGTTCCAAACCAATCCCAAAAAGCATGGACTGGTCCCATGTTCGAGCGCCAATTCTGTTTTTATGATTCCAGCTCAGGTCCCATTGATCTACTTCAGGAACGGCCTGTCTCACTGCTGTGGTTACAGATACCATGCCCAGCTCCTTCACACATTCTTTTCACATGCTCAGATTTAAATACTTCTTTCCAAATGCCCACAGTGATTGTTCTACAAGTTCAGGAAGCTCTATTCAATTATTACCTAGACCCCATTCTCTACTCTATGTACTCATGTAATTTTCCCCCAGAATACAAAGTATATCAACTTCCCATATATATATATGGGAGCATATAGTATATATGTTCTGTCTTGACTTATTACAATGTAACTTCTATAATAAGGACTTCACTCACTGCCCCATGATTAATGCCTGGAATACAGTAACCACAGAGTTCATGAAATATGCAATCACATAAGGTTTTTAATATTGTATTTATTATTATTATTTTATGGGAATATATAGTTTGTCCATGTTTATCTTATATATCTGTATACTGCTTGCATGCCTGGTGCCCATGAAAGTCAGAGAGGGCATCAGATACCCTGGAACTGCAGTTATAGATGTTTAGGTGTTGTCATGTAGGTATTGGGAATCAAACCAGGGTCCTCTGGAGGAGCAGCCTGTGCTTTTAATGTTTTAGCCATCTCTGTAGCTCCCTCAAATAACTTTTTTCTTATTTTTTCTGTCCAGTAGAAATATAACATGAGTATATGTAACATAAATTATCCTAAGAGTTATAATTTTCAAACCAAAATAATACAAAATTAATTCTAATAATACAGTTGTCTTAAATCCACCCAAATTATCATTTCAGTGTGAAACCTATATAACATTATTATTGCTGCTTTTACATTTCTTTTTGGTTGTTCAAAATGGAGATGTTTCACACATATAAAAAAATCTCAGTTCTTGTTAGTCACAATTAAGATTATTAATAGCCACAATCTGCAAGTGGCTTTTATATTGGGGAAGTCACAGAATAAACATAATGATGGAAAAAAGAAACATTCCTAACACTGGGAACACCAGCAGCAGGTTCTGGGGCCGGTAGCAAGTAGAAGAGTAAAGATCATTCATTTGCAAACCCTCTTTAAGTAATTAACAAAATGGCCAGGATCAGCAGCAGGCAGAGGGATTGCTTTGTAACACATGTAGAACTGTTGACATGAAGTGTGTGTTTACACGGGGACAGACGATCCAGGAAAGCTTCAGGAAGACCAGCTATGAGAGACAAGAATTCATGAGACAGCACAGTGGGTAGTGGCTGAAGCTGAGAGGGCATGTGTTGGGGAGGGGCTACCTGCTTTAAGATTCTAAAATGGACTTTAGTGAAGAATTTTTGGTTTTGACATTGTAATAAGCATGCCTGTGAGGGATTTTTTAATTAGGTTAATTGGGGTTTAAGACCCACCTAATGTAGGTGACACCATTCCCTGGGCTATATTATGACCTTTATAAAAAGCAGAGCGTTAGCTGAACCCAAAATTCATTACTCTCTCCCTGACTGAATGAATGTTATCAGCCACCTTTGGCTCCTAGCTTGACTTCACCAGGATGCACTACAGACTTGAACTGTGAGCCAAATGAACCCTTCTCCCTTAAGATATTTTTGTTAAAGTATTTTATCACAGCAATATAAAAGTGATCAAGAAGAAAGAGTACAAAGAAGAGACACTGCAATTCCTTTCAATAACACACTCCCAAATGACCTAAGCACCTTCACTAAACCTCAGCCTCAACTTCCTAAAGGTTTTCACAGCCTTCTAAGAGATCCAAGCTTGGGACAGTGGCTTTAAAAGCATAGGGACTTTGGAAGAGAATGTGCACTAAATAGAAAGCCATAGCGTGCAAGAATCCAAAGATTTGTTTCTTCATACAGCTCATGGAATCATCACTCAAGACTCTGTCAACTTGGCATACTCTGGACAAACGTCCTCCGGTCAGTTTGAGGGCCAGACTCCATAGGTCACTCATGTTACCATGTTTTGGTTTAGGTTCAGAAGTTCTTTCTCCAGGCCCACCTGCTGTGGTAGAACAGCACATGGAATGGCCCACAGACACATATGGTAGCCTACTTCTGCATCTGGGAGACCCACAGACTTATCACATGTGGTTGCCTTCCTCATTATTCCTATATTTGGTCTAATTATTGTACTATGTTATTTGTTTTTACTCCTCCATGAAAAGTCTCAAACTTTAGTTTCAACATATTTTCATTCTCATTTATATAGCTTGGGTAATCATACTTAGGTATCTTGTCATAGAACGAAAATCTATCAAAAAGTGAAATATAATCTCTACTATTAAATATAGAAAAAAACACTAGCTTTATATTTAAGAACTGTAATCACACAGGATTGCATTTAAATTCTGATCTCATTCACATCTTATTTCAATGTATCATAATTTTTTGTTTATTTATTCATTTGGCTTCTCAATTAAACTCAAGTTCCTTGAAAGCGTGTCCCCTAATATTTATCACTAGGTTTCTAGACTTTTGAGTTATTTTTAAAATGGGAAATAGAGGAAGATTTTTTGGATCCAACTGCATTAGGTTATCTGTTAAACCTACCATTAAACTGAAGTGTTAATTTTATACAGAAATATGGACACTGTTAGTGATTACAGGGAGTTGCAAACTCTGATTGGTTCTGTCCTCTTGTACATGTTAAGCGTTATCAGTAATCATCTTTGTGCCTATAAACTAACACGTGCTCTATGAGTAGCAAGGCTGCCCACTCGTCACATACTCCAGTCATTCAGCTTCCCTAGAATATTAGTTTGCTTTCTATTGCTGTGAAACACCATGACCAAACACCACACAAACAGGGATTCTATGTCCATGTCCATGTTACTGTCCATATTCAGGCCAGTCAAGGCAGGAACTTAAGGTAGTAGAAATCTGGAGGCAGAAATGGAGGTAATTCAGGAATGCTGTTTACTGGTTTGCTTTCCGTGACTTGCTCATCCTGCTTTCTTATACAACCTAAGCATGGGTGGTACTCACTGTGAGCTGGGTCCTACCACATCAATCATTAGCCGAGAAAATTGCCCCACAGGCTTCCCCAAAAGGCCAATGTGATGAGGGTGATTTCTCAACCAAGGGTCCCTCTTCTCAGTGACTTGAGTTTGTCCCAAGTTGACCAAAAAATACCTCCCCAATCAAAACCATGACACCTAATAATGACGATTCTTCCAAATGCTGACTTGGTTGCCTATCCCTTCAAGTAGAAGTTTCTCCAGTTGTTTAGGAATTGCTAATACATCTTTACTAATTATAAAAAGTGAACTTTTAAATATTTGGGGTTACCCTGTTAACAGTCAATATAACCCAATAAGCCTCAAGAAACAGTGATAAGAATTATTCACTCACATTAATGAACTATGTTTGAATATGCAAAGTGATATATTTTCTGGTAATGAAAATACTACATACTTTCTGCAAAATCTGGAGAATGGAATAAAACACAGAATGTTAAAAGGAAAACACAGCAGTCTTTCATATAGTTTTCAATGCATACTCAACCCCCTAGAATACATACTTTATAGAAGCACAAAGAGTTTCTTCATTATTATTCCTGGTCAGTATGTACAGAAGTACTTTACTGTGTAAATAATCACACAATATACTCCACACATAAAAGCTCTATGCCTTTAACTAGCTCTCAGCCAATGGACAATGAAGCAGTTTCCAAATTTGTTTTTACTAGAGAAAAATAAACTTGAGATAAATCCTTCTTTTTATCTCTTTCTCCCTTTTGCAACTTTTACTTCAGGGAAATTCTTATAAATGGAATTTCTGACTCTTTAAGTGTTCCAGCATTTTATTTCAAATGTGTCATTATTTTAAACAGATATTTCAAAATTACTTCAATAAGGTGTTACCTACCTGAATAGACATCTCTTAAGGTGGTCTGTTTTATTACTACACTAATTGGTTATTTTAATTGTTTCCAGGGAAGCCATTTCATGGTTGCATGTCACATTTTCCTCATTGGCAGACAACTGTAGTATCTTTCCATGTGTTTCTTGGTAACCTTAACATTCCCTGTGAAGTTGCTCTTTATAACATCTGTCCATTTTAATTCCAAAATAATTTTTGTAATAATTTCTAGAATAGCATCAATGAATTTGTCGGTCACAGGAATATCATTAAGTACAACTTTATTGTTTCTATTTCTCTCTTCTATATATTTTCATGTAGTTTATTTTAATTTCTAGATGGTTGTCCTTTTCTTAAAAGTTTGTGGTTCTTACGTCATATATAAATAGAATTTTACCAACTATGGTGCAAATTATTGCCCTATATTTTCCCCTGTATCTTATTCTTTTATTTCGCATTTATTATACATTTATTTTCAATTAAATATGTCATATGTCATTTTGTATGTCAGAATAGAGAAATACTTAAAAACTACAAAAACTAATCCCGGATAATACTACTAAATTAAAAAATCAAGGCACAAAATTTAGAATTGAATTAGTAGGTGTTTTCTGTTTTTTAGTACAAAGCTATTTTGCTCCTACAGACACTGAGTTCTTCTGTATTCTGCTAAGAACGCTGACTCGGTTCAGCTAAAGGTCCCCACATTGACTGCTTCTGGGAATGTTAACAGTGAAAAAGCCTTGTGAAAGGCAGGTTAGCAGAGGCTTTTGAAGAAAGAAGTGTCCTTTTTTTCTGCCAAGAATCTTTTTCATGCTCCCTTTTCTGATCCTAATAGCAAAAACACTTGAGAATTTGGTAACCGTCTCAGCACAAGGGGGCGCCAACAACAGATGGAAATTGAGCTGACCCTTCAGGGATAGCAGAACCAAGAAAGAGGATTTTGCTTTGGTTTTGGGTTTTTTGTTTGTTTTTGTTTTCTTTTTGAGAAAAAAAAACTTGAATGAGACATATTCTGATCTATCTACAGTTATAACAATTATTTGGATAAATAAATCTTTGAATTTGTTTTAGCTAGCATCTTTTACCAATACTAAAACACATGAGCCTACACAATGGCCTTAGAGAACCGTGGGATGGCATACTTCTTTTTATTGTTTCCTTTCTCATATATTTGAATCATTTCACTTGCCTGTGTCTTCCTTTGATGTTAGAAACAGTTGTATCTACCCAGTACAATATCCCCTGGAAACTAGACATAGGAGCTATTTGCTGAATGTGTAAAAAGAAATACGGTCATTGATCCTTATATTATTCAAGTTAACTTTATTTATTACCCATCATTCTTTGTAAAATATATTCTCTTTTTATAATAAAAACATAGAAAAATATCACAAAGAGCCACACAATGAAGAAATGTTTACAGCACACAGCCAGTTGAAAACTCCAATTATAATTGTTTCTCTTTTAAAAATAAAAATCCCATCATGAATACCATTGACCTAGTAGGCAGACCAGAGTTTTATAGGAGTACTATTCTGAGTGGCTTCCAAACTGCAGCCAAAACATATTACAACACATTTTATATTTGGTAACCTATTTTATACACTCAAAGTATTCATGACATTTATTCTTTTTAACTCATATGAAATAGCAGACATTTTTCAAGTTTTCACTGTTACCAATGATGCTTCTGTATGCTTGTGTCTAATCACTCTCCTACAGTAGTAGGATATACTAGTCCATTTTCTCTTGCTATATTAAGATACATGAAACTGAGCACTTCATAAAGAAAAGTAGGTAACCTAGGTCGGTTTTTCAGTGTGGAAGCTCAGCATCAGGTGACCTGTGTTTAGCCTCTGGAGAGGAGCCTTTGGCTGCATCGTGATGTTGAAGATGGCATCATAGTAGGAGTGGATGTGAAATGGAGATACCACAACTAGGCATCTACCGAGGGGAAGAGGGGACTCTCCCTCTAGAGAACTACCTTACTCTGGGAGCCCCACACTAATCCCTCCTAAGCATAGTCACCCAAAGACTCCTCTTAGCTCCTGTTAGGATGTTTCTTAAAGGCTCTATTACTTTTTGATGCAGTTGCACTGGGGACCAAGATTTCAACAAAGGAGCATATTAGGAGAACAGACTCGGGCCATAGTGTAGGGCTGAACGAAAGATTCACCGCCAGTTAGGATATTGCCAAGTTCCCTTCTTTCAAAAAGGGCTGCAAATTTAATATCTATGTATTATGAAATTCTTTCCAAAGTCATACTGACTTTTAATTCTACCAGCAGCCCAAAGACCACTTATTCATCTCACCTGCTTTGTGTTTGGTACTAATGTTTCACACTTTGCTAGTCTGCTAAATATGAATATTGTTCATTAGTTTTAAAAGTGTACCATGTTTGCTGGGACACTGCTATCTGTATTTGTAGCTCTTAAGCTTTATAGATTGCCTGTTGATGTCCATTGCTATGCTTATTGTAGTTGCAAGGAAGATTTAAAGATTAAAACAATTTTATTACACTTTTGCTCACATGTATATGTGTATATGTGTGTACATGTGTGTTCTGTGAAGGTCAGAGAACAACTTGAGTTGGTTCTCTCCTTTAATACTGATGTGCTTGCATGTCAAGTTGGCAAGGAATCAATTGTGCTGGTTAGTTTTATCAACTTGGCATAAACCAGCGTCACCTGAGAAGCAGGAACTCAACTGAGGAATTGCCTGTATCATATTGGCCTATGTTTCTGTGTGATTATTTCAGGTCTGAGCAGCTGGGAAGTGGAAGAGCAGTCTCTACCAATACCACCACATCCAGCACTAAGCTTTGCTTTAATTCCTTTTCAAGTTGGAAATTTAGCTGGGAGGGATCTTGCCCTGAGGTCACTGATGTGGGACAATGATCTGTATTCTGTCAATTATATTTTAAATAAACGTTGATTGGTCAGTAGCCAAGTAGGAAGTATATATTTTGAAAATACCTTGACTTCAAAATTGAAGTCAAAAGATATGTTACTTTGGAGAAGAGGTTTTGCCTTTGTTCCCACAGAAAACGAGAGGCTATGGATTTATTCTGAGTTAAGAAAAATCAGGTTTTATCAAGGAAGACCACCTGAGAAATTTCTGGTAGGAACAAATGGCCCAGATGTCTGAGTTCTACATCCAGAACAGATTCAAGACTGCTGCCTGAGATGATCAAGCCTCACAGGATTCTTCAGTCAGGACTTGATCATAATTCTAAATTTTCTTTAGGTTCCTATAAGATTATCAGCACCTCCAACCAGCAGGAAGTAGCCTGGAAAACTACTCTCACATTCTCCAAAAATGAACTATGGATATCTTTCTTTGTTTAAAATGTTGGTTACAAGTTGTTATGGATAATGGTCAGAAGGAAAGCTAAATAAAGGATATTAGATTAAGAGTTCTTGTCTTTAAAAAAAAAAAGATGGGAAAGTGATGTGAAACAATGGTCTGTATTCTGTCAATTATATCTTAAATAAACACAGATTGGCCAGTAGCCAGGCAGGAAGTATAGGTGGAACAACCAGACAGGAAGTAGAGGTGGGTCAATGAGAACAGGAGAATTCTGGGAAGAAGGAAGTCCTAGTCTGCAGTCCTGATCCAGCCACAGAACAAGCAAGATGTGACTGCCTCGCCAAAAAGGGTACCAAGCCACATGGCTAGCATAGACAAGAATAATGGGCTAATATAAGTTATAAAAGTTAATAAGAAGCCTGAGTTAATGGGCCAATCAGTTTGTAACTAATGTAGACCTCTGTGTGATTTCCTTGGGACTTAACAATTGTGGGAACCAGACAGGACAGAAAACTCAGACAGCAGGTCACCACTCCCTTTATTCCATTTCTTTATCAGTTTATCTCCTTGAATCCAGGATTTAGCTCCATTTTACCACCTGGTGATCTTTTTTCTCCTCAAATTTCACATTCCCTTGCTCAGCTTGCTCCTTTCATTATAAAGTTACATTAGAGTGACCACTGGCAACTACACGACAGAGTCTATACTAGGCTGTTTTGAGATTTCCTCTGCTAATGGAATTAATCTCGATTTCTTCACTTTAGCTTCAGGCAGACTCTTCAGACAAGGAAAAAAGACAGCCACTTTCCTCACCAAAATATCATAAAAACAATCTCTGCGTCACATATTAATATCTTCACCTGAAACCACTTGAGTGAGGCCCCGACAGTTCAAATAACTCTTAGTACCACGGTCTTCCATGGTCCTACTAGTATGGCCCATTAGCCAGTGTTTAAAGCTTTCTACTGCTTTACTAAACCAACTGCCAAAGTCCATATTATTCCAAACAAATACATGGTCAGGCTTTATCACAGCAATATTCCAGTCCTTTGGTACCAACTTCTGTTTTAGTTAGGGTTTCTATTGCTGTGAAGAGAAACCATGATCACAGGAACTCTTACAAAGGCAATCACTTAATTGGGGTAACTTGCTTATAGTTCAGAGGTTGGGTCCATTATCATCATGGGGGGACGTAGAGGCATACAAGTAGTCATGGTGCAAGAGAGATAACTGAGAGTTCTACATCCCATAGGCAACAGGAAATGGTCTATCTCAATGGACATGTATGAATCCTCAAAGCCCGCCTCCACAGTGACACACTTCCTCCAACAAGACCACACCTACTCCAACAAGCTCCACTTCCTAAGAGGGCAAATTCCTTTTGAGGCCATTTTCTTTCAAACTACCACAGATGGACTCTTATCTACAGACTGAATTAAATCCATTTTTGTCCAAGTTGATTTTGGTCAGTGTTTCATTACAACAGAAAGAAAACTAGGGAACTATACCATGGAACTTGCTATATAAACCAGCTGACCTGAAACTCAAGCAATTCTCTGGCTTCTATCTTGAACTCAAACCTGGATCTATACCACATTTTCATTATCCAGCCATCTGTTGATGGATTTCTAGATATCTAGACTGGTTCCTTTTTTTTTCTATTGAAACTATTGACTTAGTCATTGGGGTACATGTCTAGGAGCAGTATAGCTAGACTATGTATTAGTTGTACTTTTAGGTTTTGAAGGCCTTCCATGCTGACGTTTATAATGGCTCTGCCAGTTCACATTCCAACCAGAAATGGATAATGGTTCTTTCCTGAAGAAGGATGCTTAAAAGAAATCCCACACTAGCTCAGAATGTTGGAGCCAGATGAAGAAGGATGCTTAAAAGAAATCCCACACTAGCTCAGAATTGAGAAATAGACAGTTATTTATTTAGGGGTAGACTCACAAATCAGAATCCTCTGCTGGAACAGAGAAAATAGAAACCGAATCCTGAAGGTGGAAAAGAGGCCAGATGCATGCTCTACATAGGCATAATTAGTATAAGAGGCCACGCCCCAGTGGGTGGGTAACTACTGGCTGTAGGACTTCCTACAACGCTTTCCCCCAGTATCCTTGCTAGCATTTGTTGCCATTTTTTCCTTGATAGTCATTCTGGCTGAATGAGCAATAATCTCATGGTAGTTTTAGTTTGCACTTCTCTGATGACTGAGGATGCTAAACACTCCCCCAAATATTTATTGGCTATGTGTGAGGCTTCTTTTGGGAACTCTTAACTTAGTTCATTTGCTTATTTTTTGGTTGAATGTTTTGAAGTGGTATTTAATTTTGTAGTTATTTATATATTTTAGGTATTACCCCAATCTATTGTATACTTTACAGTTTCCTGTAATGGGTCTTTCTTATATTGTTAGCTCTTAAGTAATGACATGGAGACTTATTATCAAGTATGAAAGCTTGGCCTTAGCTCAGGATTATTCTCACCTAGCTCTTAAAACTCAAATTAACCTATTTATATTAATCTACATTCTGCCATGTTCCTCATTAGCTCTCCTCAGTACTATGCCCTACTTCCTCTGCTTCTGATTGGAGAATCTCTCATGCTTCAGATTCTTTCCCAGAGTTCCTCTCTCTCCCCAGAAGTTCCGCTTATCCTCTCCTGCCTAGCTACTGACCATTCAGCTCTTTATTAAATCAATCAGAAGGTTGCTTAGACAGCTGAGATTAAACAGACACATCTTCACAGTGTACAAAAAAATTATCCCAACAGTGTCTCTCTTCTGTTTGCTGTTTATCACTTGGTGATTTCCTTTGCTTTACGGAATATTTTAAGTTTATGTAACTCTATCAGTTCTTGAGATAATCTCCTGTGCTATTGAAGCCTTTTTTTTGGAAAGACCTTGCCTGTACCTCTATATGGAAGAGTTTTATCTGTTTCTGCTTCCCCAAAAAATGTTTCAGAAGTTCATTCTTATTTTAAGGTCTCTGATCCATGTTGAATTAATTTTGCACACCATGAGAAATATGAATTCAGTTTCATTCTATATCAAGTGGACATCCTTTTGCAATCACAATATTGATTCAACCAACCTGAAGCATGGGCGATCTTTCCATCTCGTAGAGTATTCTTTAATTTCTTCAGTGTTTTAATGTTTCATTTATGGAGATATCTTACTTCTTTTGTTAGTTTTATTCCTTGGGAATTTAGTTAGTTTTGAAGCTATTTAAAGTTGAAGTTTTTAAAGCGATTTCTTTGTAGGCCACTTCACTATTGGTATACAGAAAGGCTATTGACTTTTTTCATGTTGCATGATTTAACAAGAGCTATGGTTTTGTCTAGTGACTATCATAAAGGAAGACAAGCTGGAGAATCAGTGGCACAACCAATTATAATAGCTGACAGTGGGATTTGAGGCGTAAGGTTTCTCCTGGGCATGCAGGATGCTGAGGTGGTGAAAGGCTTTTGTCAGCGCTGGGATACAACACTGTTGGAGTCAGGTTACAAAAGGGAGTGGAGCTGGAAGGGCCTGCAGACACACTCAGTTCATCTTAAACAGGACACTCTCTATGGCAAGTCTGTGAGATGGGTCCGGGAGACACGGATCTCACCAACTATTTCACTCCCTTCTGTTTCATGAGGTTTGCTCCTCAGCTCTATCCATCCCCAACGTTATTTTCAAATGGGAATAAATTCTAAACCCAAATCAGCATGAAGGCAGATAAAGCTTCACTTTCTCAAGGTTGTGTTTTTTAAAAAATCGAATAAGGAATTCAAACATCATGTATTTTAATCTGTCAACATGTTAGTATATTTCCCTAAGAACTAAGGACTGTTTCAGCACTACTGCAATAATATTACAACAAAAACAGAACAATTAGCAACAATTTGTGAAGATCAGCAAATATTTAGTGTTCAAATTTTCTCATATATGTCATAATTTTCAAAGTTGTGTGTGTGTGTGTGTGTGTGTGTGTGTGTGTTTGTGCTCTCGAACTTGTTCTTGTGGATGTACAAACACACACTTGTTGTTTGGGGTGTTGATCCTCACCTTTCCACCTTGTTTGAGATAGTGTCTCTTCACTACTGAGGATAGCTTGGGAGTAGTGAGAGATTTGCCACTCAGCCATCTCCCCACCCCTTCATAGTTATTCTGCAGCAGGATGTAATAAACGCTACACCACTGCCTCAGTTCATACAGCTCAGAATCTCTGAGTCCTAATGAGTTTCCCAGTATCCCCCCAAACTGTGCTTTCTTCTTCTAAATAAATCAAGTACTTGAATTATTTCATGAATGGTGGTATGATGTTATATGTTTCTCTGTCATCTATAATTGCACTAGAATTTTTTTCAAACATTTTGTGTATAAGAACATTTGCAATTGATATCTGCTAGGAGAGGGAATGTAAGTTCTCTCCAGTGGAGTGACACTGTGCGTATCAACCACATTTCAGGGAAGAACTTGTGTTGGAGTAGCTGGCCATGGTGGGGTAGCTGGTTATGGTAGAGTAGCTGGCCAACACAAATTGGACACACAAGGCAGACTCCATGGGTTTTGTTTTGTTTTTTGGTTTTTTTTTTTTTTGGCTTCTTTTTCTTGGTTTGGTAGTTCTAGCTTTTGGTGGCTTTTGGTGATGGTGGTGCCCATTTTTATTCATTTGGTTTTTAGAAAGAGAAAAAACATGAGGTTGAATGGGTAGCCTGAGGAGTGACAGGAGGGAAAGACTATAATAAAAATGTGTTATATAATTTTTAATTAAATTTTTAAAAATTAAAATAGTTGTTTTTCTATTAAGAAGGTAAAATTTATATTTTTGTATCACTAGCAGTCACTGATACTCTGTCTAAATTGATCATAAAATCTTATCATTTTGCCGGGCGGTGGTGGCGCACACCTTTAATCCCAGCACTTGGGAGGCAGAGGCAGGCGGATCTCTGTGAATTCGAGACCAGCCTGGTCTACAAGAGTTAGTTCCAGGACTGGCTCCAAAGGTGCAGAGAAACCCTGTCTCGAAAAACAAACAAACAAAAAATCTTATCATTTTTTACCATATTTTATTTATTTATTTGTGTGTGATGGGCAAGAATGGAGGTCAAGGGACAACCTGCTGGGGTGAGTTCTCTCTACCATGTGGGACCCAAGGATTGAACTCAGGTTGTCAGGTTTCATCACACCCTTACCCACTTAGCTGTCTTGCCTGACCTTAAAAAGCTTTTTTATTTACAAGTTTGACATGTATAAAGAACACATACAGTTACTTTACCATATTTCACCCAGGAATTCATCTCTTTTATTATCCATTACCAACGAAAAGTTGCTGCTGTGGATTGTGTTTTAGTCCCTGGATTCTCACAGGAAGGCCACAAAAATGCCTGAGCTGTCACAGACCGCATCTTTGAGGTTTGGCGGAAAGCACTCCTGATGTCGTAATGCTTGCTGCAGTGGACCTATTAGCTATTGACTGTGTTCAGCCACTTATAGGACTCTGAGATCTATGCAAAATTAATAAGAAATGCACAGAAGAGCTGGGGAAATGCTTGCTGTGGAAGCATGACGACCCAATTCTGATCACCCAGGGCCCTCATAAGAAAACCAGGCATGCCAGCACACTCACACACCGGCACACTCACACACCAGCACACTCACACACCGGCACACTCACACACCAGCACACTCACACACCGGCACACTCACTCACACAGTGGCACACTCACACATTGGCACACTCACACCGTGGAACACTCACACACTGGCACACTCACACAGTGGCACACATACACAATGGCACACTCACACAGTGGCACACATACACAATGGCACACTCACACAGTAGCACACTCACATACTAGCACACTCACACACCGGCACACTCACACACAGTGGCACTCACACACTGGTACACACACACGCTAGCACACTCACACACTGGCACACTTACTCACACACTGGCACACACACACTGGCATGCTCAAATAATCCCAGCTGTAGAAGAAGAGGGGCAGGAGAGCCCAGGGTCTCATTATCAGACAGTCCAGGTAAATCAGTGAACTGCAGATCTAGTGAGACCACGTCTCAAAAAATAAGATGGAGACCAATTAAGAAAGGTACACAACATCAACCTCTGGCTTACCCATGTGCACATGTACCTGTACATAGATGAACACACACAAATGTATACAACTGAAGAAATACACAGAAAACTAAAAGCTTGTGGCATCTGTGAAAAAGGATCAATGTCCTTTTTGATTAAAGCCTGAAATGTTACATTTCAATGGAGTGTTTTATGTGCATATGTCATAGCATTCTGAGGGTGAGCCACTTTATTTTTTAAAAAGTTTAATTAAAGCACAATTCTTTTTTAAAAAAAAAGAAAACAATGTAAATAGAAGAAAATGGAGGAATGAAGACATGACTCAGCAGTTAAAAGTACCTCCTTCTCTCCTAGAGGATATGAGTTGGGTTCCTAGCACCCACAATGGGACACACACAACTTCCTGCAACTCCAGCTCCAAGGGATTCAGTGTCCTCTCTAGCCACCTGCATACATGCAGTATTCATGCACGCATGTACGCACACATACATACATACACACATACACGCACATACAGACGCATGCACACAAACACATACATTAAAAATCATTTGAATAGATAATGCATATTCTACTTGGAAGGAAATAGGGAAGGTCAACAGAAGATACTGACTTCCTCAAGCTATGCATATATTGAAACCAAAACACTAGTGACGGAATGTTTAATTAGAAATAAGGGCAACACAGCAGGAAGACTGACAAAAAAGCTGAAAGTAGGAAGATTATGAGAGAGAAATGAGATAAGTAATAAGCCTAAAGTAAGAAAGATAGCAAGGTGAAAAATGATCCAACCTCTCCGAGAAGCAGCTTTGTAATATTTATCAAGTAATTAAAATATTAATATCCTTTGACCCAGTTATTTTATATCTCAGAAGATCACCTAAGGGGAAATGTTGAAATGTTAAAAATAACCATGCTTGCCTCGCTCTGGTCGTTTATAAGTAAAAAAAAATCAGAAATGGCTACCTCAATGTATAATCTTGGAAATGATAAAGTAGCAACCTACAGAATGAAAGCTGTTTTCAAAAAGCTATTTTAAAAAAAGATATTTTTTTAAAAAAATTTCTTGTAAAATATATGATGGCATGAAAATCTGGTTATGCTGTATGGCTAGTTATCCATATATTCATGGAGAAAAACGTGTGTGATGTGGGATCAGTGGATATTTATAATGATATGCTATGATGGGAAAATACAAAGCTAAAATTAAGCATTTGCTTCTGAGCAAACATCACTCAGTTTTTTCTCAGTAGAGTGTGTTCTGGGGATCAAGATGAAGGTGACTGCAAAGACTGAAGAAGACACTAGGGATATGGTCCCTTACCTAGCTTTCCTCAAACATCCTCATTAAAACCTTAGGGATAAAAGATGGTTTGGTTTTGTTTTAAATCTGCGTATGGGTTTTGTCTAATGAGCAAGCTCCAATAAAATTTATATATGACAAAACAATAAGGAGAATTCTATTGAAGAACTATTAGAAGTTTGGACTAAAAATGATAGAAAGAGCATAAAATTTGTATAGATAAATATAACATCCAATCACATAAAAATGTGGCCCCATAAGCGGTACAGGCAGAGAATTCTCTAAAAGGTCACCTGTTTCTGGGTAGTGATCTCGGAGTGATATTGCTCTTCCCTCCATTTTCTGTACACTTATCTGTAGAGAAAGATGTTTCCGTGAACCTGGAGATCATTATGTTAAATGAGATAGACACAAAAAGACAAATCTTATATGTCACAGATGTGGCCTCTTAAAACTGATAGAAATTAAAGGTAGAATGGTAGCTACCACAGGGCAGGAGAAAACGAGGAAAAGCAAGGCATGGTGGTGCATGCCTTTAATCCCAGCACTTGAGAAGCAGAAGCAGGTGGATCTCTGTGAGTTCAAGGACAGCCTGGTCCACATTGTGAGTTCTAGGATGGCCGGGTCTCTTTACCCCATCTCAAAAAGCAAAACAATAACCAAAAGCAAACAAACATAAAAAGAAAGAAAGGGAAGAGAAAGGTGATGGGCACAAAGTTACTTCCAGGAACAAGAAATTCCACTGTGATGTTCCTCAGAGGGATGACTGCAGGTTCTCTGATGAAAGCAGTTTGGACATTTATTCTTAAGCTTTCTTTTGTACATGTAGTAACTAAATGTTGAACATATTTTCCCTCACCCCTGCCACTCTTCCTTTCCTCAGCCCTCCCTGCTCCTGTTAGCCTCCTTTATGATTGGTGAACTGACTAGAAAAGCCACACTCACCCTGACTTCTTCTTTTTTTGTACTTATATATTTTTTTATTTTTATATATTTTTATATTTTTCTCTGCTCCCCTCCCTGCCACTCCCCTCCCTCCCTCAACCCTCCCCCAAGGTCCCCATGCTCCCAATTTATTCAGGAGATCTTGTCTTTTTATACTTTCTACTTCCCACGTAGATTATATCTATGTAGGTCTCTCTTAGTGTCCGTATTGTTGTCTAAATTCTCTTCACCCTGACTTCTTAAACATTATACAAAACATACATGGACACAAGCATCACAAAACACCCCATCAATATGCATACTTTTTCTGTGCAGAGGAATGCGTTGGTTCTTATCTTTATGTTTTAAAATTTCCACAAATGTTAATTACATTGATGATCTCTCTCTCTCTCAAAATATCAGGAAAATAAAAATTCAAAACAAAACTGACTCTGGTTTGTGTTAGGCACACATTTCCCCTTCTAGCTACTGTGAGGGTTCACTCTCCTTCACTAGACCTTCTTGACTGAACACTGCGATGTAAACATTGGTGATTTCCCCCAAATGATCTCTTTTATCTCCACACATCTGATTAGCAATAGTGACTCTTCAGAAAAGGGTATTCTGTTGTCACCAATGTAGACTATGCAGTTCTGAGCCCAGCGTCCTTAAACGTACACGAACAGAGAATGATCAGAGAGGCAACACTAGGGTGCTACTTTTCTAAAATGCCTAACTATAGCAGGAAAACCACTTTTATCTTCTTTTTTGTAAAATAGCAGTCCATGACCTTTGCCCTGTTTTGTTATTGAGCTATTCATATTGTTCTTTTCAGCTTCCTTGTCGCTTTTCTACCAAGATAATACCAAAGTTACAACTTTTCACAGTTGCAATGAAGTTTCTCAGCGTACTGCTTATCTGTAATTTTGTTTTTCCTGTCTTTGTGTCTTTTTGCTTACATTTTCTTTATGCATATTGCTCATAGCAATCTCAAAATCAACACAGACATTCATAAAGTGCAAAAAATCTGGTTTTAGAAGATGACTAATTTGATTTCTAAAAAATCACTCCAAAATACAGTAATAAAAAACCTCATGGTGTTAATATACATGTATGTGTTCTAAATGTTTTAATCTCACAGAAGTTCAGAGTAGAATGATGTCTATCAGAAGCTGCCAGTACAGGCTGGAAGGAGGAGGGGGAAGAATTGAATAGTGGGTATAAGCTACTGTTTCATAGATGCAAGAACCTCTGGTGTGCTATTGCCCAGTAAGCTCAGTACAGCCCACAGTTATGTATTGCACTGCCTGTGAACTGAAAGACTGAACGTTTTCTCCATGAAGAAATAATGAATGTTCAATGAGACAGATAACTCAACCTCATTTGAACATTGCTCAACCATATATGTGTATATACATACATATGGGACTTTATTAATATGTATGACTTTTTTGGTTTTTCAAGACAGGTTTCTCTGTGTAACAGCCCTAGTAGTCCTGGAACGAGAGCTTGTAGACCAGGCTGGCCTCGAAGTCACAGAGATCTTCCTGCCTCTACCTCCCAAGTGTTGGAATTAAAGGCAAGTGCCACCACCAGCCATATGAATTTTATGTTTCTATAAAATTGCATTATAATTGATTAGAGAAGTGAAACTGGAATGCACATGTGACCATTTTTGCTTGCACTCAAAATTTCAAGTATTTTCTACCCTCAACTGGGAGTAAACTTTTTTTAAAATAACACATACTGCAAATTTAAAATGTTCACTTTTGGATGAAATTTAAGAGATTCCTGTCATGGATAATTTAGATTAATGGCTATTGGTTTAAGGATTACTTTTGAACTGCAGCTTAGCAGCTAGGCACAGTTAAGCATTAATCAATAAAGAAAACTTTGCCCTGTCAATCATACTGCTTTGATACAAGTTCTTAAAATTTGTCTTTGTTAGTATTAGTGCCTCTTCTGAGTTTTGATGTTAAGTTTAGGCATTTAATAATTGCTCTTTTCTTTCAGTGCCAGAAACAGTCAGTGAGAACGTGACTTACTTGTCTCTGAAAAGCCACAGTAACCATTCGGTATTTACTCAATATTTACTACAGATTGCTTCACACAGCGAGAAAGATGGCATAATTATGGAGAGCTAATTAAGCCAATACAAGGAGAAAGAAAACATGTTTAGTAATGATGAAACATATATCTGGCATCACAATTTGAAATTGCACTGAAGCTTAAATTCTAACTTTACTATCTAGACTTCATGATGTTTGACAACTTTTTAAAACCTGTAACTAAAGACTAAAAATATTTTTAAACAATCTCTCTCTCTCTGTCTCTCTCTCTCTCTCCTTCTTTCTCTGTGTATATGTGTGTGTGTGTGTCTATCTGCATGTGAGTGCAGTGCCCACAGAGGCCAGAAGAGGTCATCTGATCCCCTGGAACTAGAGTTACAGAAACTTGTGAACTACCCTATGTAGGTCCTGTGGACTACATGCAGTAAGTGCCTGTGCAGGAACATATGACAAAGGGGTGGAGGCCAGTGGACAGCTTTGAGAAGATGCTTCTCTCCTTCCACCTTTGTGGGGGTCTGGAGGCTCAAACTCAAGTCACCAGGCTTGCATGGCAAGTGCCTTCATCTACAGACCCATCGTGACAGCCTGTGTGTGTGTGTGTGTGTGTGTGTGTGTGTGTGTGTGTGTATTCCCCTGGAGGAAAAAGTCTCATAAAATACAGACTTAGAATAAAATGTGTGCTGTATAAAAGGTATTTATTTTTAAAAAGGACTTGCAAAATACAGATAATAGAAACACTTGAAATGAGATAACAATAAGTAAACTTAAAAATCATTTAAACTACTTAAAAGGACTCAGAACACAGAAAAGAGACACAGTGTGTCCTAGTTCACTTTCTGCTGCTGAGATAAACACCATGACCAAAAACTACTTGGGGAAGAAAGGGCTTGTTTCACCTTATAGGTTACATACGGTGCATCACTGAAGAAATCCAAGGCAGGAGCTTGGTGTAGGAGGTTTTTCTGTATTTGTGTTGCTTTCATTGGTGAATAAAGAAACTGCCTTGGCCTTTTGATAGGGAAGAAATCAGGTAGGGGGAGTAGACAGAACAGAATGCTGGGAGAAGGAAGACAGGGAGAGAGAGCCACCATGAAGCTGCCAGGTCAAACATGCTGAATCTTTCCCGGTAAGCCACGACCTCGTGGTGACATACAGATTATTAGAAATGGGTTGAATCAAGATGTGAGAGTTAGCCAAGCTAAGAGGCTAGAGCTTATGGGCCAAGCACTAATTTAATTAATACAATTTCTGTGTGGTTATTTTGGGGGTTAAGATAGCCAGGTGCTGGGAATGTGACCCACTCTCCTCCTACTACAGGAGCTCAAGACAGAAATGCAAAGGCGGAAGCTGAGACAGAGACCACTGGAAAGAAACACTGCAGACTGGCTGATGCAACCACTTTTAAATACAGCCCAGACTCACCTGCCCAGGGCTAGTATCATCTTCAATAGGCTGAGCTCTCTTACCATAAAACAGAAATTAAGAAACAATGCCATAGGTATGTCCTCAGGCAAATCCAATGTAGGCAATTGAAGGTCCCCTTCCTCAGGTCAAGTGTCAAGTGGACAAGCTCAGCCATCACACTATGTTGATTAAAGGACCGGCATACTTGAAAAGCCTCAAGATTATCTTTTTATAGCCACTGAAAGCTCAAGGGATATACTTAATAGCAAATTAGATATGTCTGAAGAACTCACGAACTGGAAGCCAGGGTGGGAGAAATTAGCTGTAAGACTACACCATTAGAAATTGAGATGAGATACTGTAGTTAGAGGAGAAGGGAGAGGATGGAGCACATTCCAAGAGATGATGTTGGAGACGTTTGTACAACAGATGAAAACGGTGGCTCTTCCAACTCAGGAAGCACAGGAGGGATCAAAGTTTGCCCCACTCAGGAGCTTCAGACTTAGTCTGTCTAGGAGAAGGGTCCCATGCAGTTCACTAGAGGTGTCAGCAGGGACCAGTACCACAAAGCTGGGCTCTAACCAGGGGTTGATGCCTTTTTGGTTGTTGCTGTTGTTAATTTGAGATTGAGCAGGGTCTCCAGGTAGCCCGATTTTTCTGAACTCTCCATGTAGATAAGGCTGGCCTTGAACTCACAGAGATTCATTTGCCTCTGCCTCGTGAGTACAGGAATTAAAATCATGCATCACCATACTTCCCATAATTTACATTTTGGTACATTTTCCCCATAAGTCTGGGAGAAGTGAATTGAAAAGAAACTTTTTTCTTTATAGCAATTATCTCAGGCGTTCTGTTATAGTAATGTAAAGATGCCTAATATGTTGTCTAAAGTAAATGTGAGAAATCAGTATGAAATGGATATGAAAGTAAGATTATTTTCATTTAACAGTCAATAAGTGCTATTGAGAAACACTAAAAACTGTAATCAAAATATAAACCACAGCATAAAGTAGTGAACAAATGTAAGATAATATTATTAAAGTCATTTACAGAAAATCTTACAGAGCAAATAGCATTTTTAGAAAACCTTGAAATTTTCCCGGAAGTAGATCAGAGGGATCCAGAAAGAAAATTTAGTGTGGGCGCACCTTGAACTGTTCCTGAAAAAGTTGGGGGCTCTTTAAATAATAATGTGAAAGTCATCCCCTCCCTTCATCAGCTCTGCTATGTTTTCATGGGAATTAATGCTTGTCAGGGGAGGAAGCACCCAATCTCTTGGTTGTCTGCCTCCTGATGCATGAAGGACAGAAAGAGATGAGAGAAGAAGTTATAGTAGTAAATTGCACATTTTCAATGCACATTGTTCAGGAACAATGTTGGAATCCTCATGCGAGGCTTAATTTATGGAAAATGATGAAAAGCCCAGTCTTGTTATGGTCTGGATCCAATTTGCTTTTGACAGATTATACATTCTGCCTTGAAAAACAATGTGAACAATGCCAGTAAGGTCACAGCACTCACCGCGTGTCACCAAGGTCAGCATAAATCCAGATTATTCTGCCACGTCGTCTGCTGAAGTCATTCTGCCAGCTCCTGATGAGGTCAGAATTCTGATAAGTGATTGTTTATTCCATTCCTGGGAGAGAGCACAACTGCTCACAGAAAGCATAAGGCAGTGGATAAATATTTTAACTGATTGGTGCCAGCTTTTGTCACCTTGGCATGCCTTCTGGATGAGTTACTTAAGTGACATAAACTCCCTCCCCCTACCACATACACACTTTGGCTTTTCAGATTCAGAGCCCCCACTGCCTCTGCTAGAGAACTGGGATTATAAGCATGCAAGTCCACTGCCCAGCAAACCTTCTCTTAAGGTTCTTCTCGGGTTCAAAGGACTTTCCAGAAAGTGATAATTCAAGTCCATAGACACATGTTGGCTAATTTGCCTTGCCAGAAGTTGCATCCCATCAAGCCTCTTGGGCTGAAACTTTTGTCGATTAAAAAACAGGGTTCTCAAGCTCAAGGGGAATAAGAAAGATTTCATGCTGGGGCCAGAACATATGAGTGACCATGACCGAGGAACATATAAATTTGTTACCTTAACTCCATGTTTTCCAATGTGGAAGTAATTTCATAGAGTTTCATAATAACAGAACAAAGAGAATTACAAGTCAAGTTATTTTTAAATACATTGGTGGAAACAGTAAGAATATGGTTATGGCAAAGTGGAGGAATCTCAACTAAAGGCCTCAGAGGCTGCCTGAGAGCACTATCAGCCCTTTGATTGGTGGAGAATAGAGTTTTGTTAATACATCGCAAAGGTTTTTATCTGTTGTCAGGATGCTGGGCCTGGATAGTAGCATATGTTAGATCTGACACAGAGGTAGGCAAGGAATGTCACCCAGAATAAACTGTGATAAGGCTCTGAAACTGTAACCTAACAAACTCGGCTGCCATGAAGTTTCAATCCTGTCCACCTCAGCTTCTCCCAAGGGTTCCTATTTGCACTGCTCTCTACTCTGGATCAGCCCCACACCTTCTCTCTTTCCAGAATCATCTACAGCCATGGACCTCCGGATACTTTCGTAATGAATGTTTCTCTCAGTTTGCCTCTGAGAAGTTGTCACTGTAAATGTGAAGGTACCTAATGATTTGAATCTGTCTTCTTCCCTTGGTAACGGCTCCAAGCTGCTGTCCTAACATCTGCTCAAGGCCTGACTAAGCAGGGCCTGAGGATGGTCTGCCGAGTCGTGTGACTGTGTAAACTCCTCATTGAGGTTGGACATAGCCTCAGTTCTAGGGATCTCAGCTCTTTCTCCTCTGTTGCCTTTTATAGATGCACCTAGCCATTCTTATTATTTCGTGCTTCAAAATCTCATTGAGTTTTCTCTCTTCTTATTTTAAAAGCACGCAAACAACCAAATTTTTGCTTCTTGAAAATTCTGGATTGGTAAAGCCCTATAAACCTACTGCAAACTGTTGTGCATATTTCATTCATGCATTGTTTTCACCAATTAGTACCCTGATGAAATTTAGCACATTTGAAGTTTAGCACCTACCTCTGAATAAATCTTAATTCATATTCATTTTGCCACGAGGAAAGGAGACAGACCATGTCTGCGCAAAGACACCTCCAAAGAGAACTAGTTGAAGAATCTGAGCAAATGCTGCACAATTAGCAGCTGCTAGCTGAGAGCCAATCTCTAGGCCCACGAGGGGTTTTGGCAAGGAGAAGAGAAAACTTCAGGCCTTGAGGAATGCGGTCTCTGTCCTTGGTTGGCAGCTAACCCCTGGATGACCCTCCGGCACTCCTGCTTTTTAAATTTCAATTCCTAAAATGCTAAAGGTTAAAGCTGGAAATCTAGCCCGCCAGTTGTTTGCTGACATCATGCATTATTTTCGTTTGGAATCAACCACTAGTTGTAGTAGGGAGGAGAGGGCTGCATTCCCGGTGCCTGGTTAGCTTATACCCAAAATAATTACACAGAAACTGTATTTATTAAAATACTGTCTGGCCCATTAATTCTAGTCTCTTATTGGCTAACTCTCACATATTTGTTTAACCCATTTTTAATAATCTGTGTGTCACCATGAGTCGTGGCTTACCGGGAAAGATTCAGCATGTCTGACCTGGCAGGCTTTATGGCGGGCGACTCTTTTTGACTCTGTCTTTTCTATTCCAGAATTTTGTTTTGTCTATTCCACCCACCTAAGGGCTGCCCTATCAAAAGGCCAAGGCAGTCTCTTTATTCAACCAATAAAAGTAACACACAAATACAAAAGACCCTCGTACATCAACTAGAATGTTACAGAAAAGCACACTGTAGATTACAGTTTGTAAAGAAAGTGTAGTTTGGTGGGAGGGGCGCTGCTGTTAAGGCCTGACTTCTCTGGGCTCAGAGCTCAGGACTCCTTGATCAGATGACACACAGTGAAGCACCTCTTCAACCTCAGCTCTGCATCTGTAAAATAAGAACAATAACATTTGCCTTCAGGGCTGTTCATTCAATCCTCATACTAAATCAAATTGTGTCGGTTGGATATGGTGACTCCGAAAACTCAGAAAGGCTGAGGCTGGAGTTTGGCAAGTTCAAGGCTGGTCTGGGTTACAGAGTGAGATCGGTCTCAGAAGCAATAAAGCAATACACAAATATACACGTGTCATAGTACACAGTCAGGGCCAGTCTCAATGCTTAATACTGTTGTCTGACTTATTGACTTAAAGAGATAGTAGTGTTGTCACAGGGTGACTTGAAGAGTTCAGTGCTATAAAGAACTCCAAGAGTCTGGGGGAGATGGCTTGTAGATAAGAAACTTACCACATATGCATCAGAGCCTGAGTTCAGATCCCTAGCATCCACACAAAAAAATCTGGGCATGGCCATATGCACACCTGTTATCCCAGTGCTGAGGGACTGGAGACAGTAGGATTGTTGGGGCTCAATGGCCACTCTTTCAGAGAGAGTATGAGTGGAAGATCCTGCCTCCAGGGAATTAAGTGGAGAGTGATGGAGCAGGACCCCTGGCATGCCTCCTGGGGCCTGCATTCATGGAGACATGTTGGGGACCCCTCAGCCTCATGGCTGGCAGGAAAGCGATCGACAGGGGTGAAGAACAAAACTCAGGTCAGCACTGCTTCAACAGGTGCTGCGTCAAAACTTCCAGAGTCTGACTTTGGGGCCTATTTTCCTTACACATTTAAGCACAGCACAACTTTGGGTTTCCATGTGATGATCATCACAACAAAGCTTTAGGAAGGGCAAAGTAGCAAAGTCTGTAGCTTCCTAGCAAAGTAGCAAAGCACCTGTGATCTTTGCAGTGAGAATCAGTTCTACTGACTAACAAACAGAGCTCAGTGCTAGGGCCCAAGAAGGAAGGATTTGTGATAAGCATACGGATAGATTTGACTGGTGGAGGCTACAAAGCAAACAGGACCTCGTTCATAAGGACAAGTTATACTCACTGAGAGACTAAGCTCAGGATAGGGACCTAAAATATGCTCAGGATACTGGGGTATCCAGAAAGGCTGGATCCATAGAGTAACAAAAAGATCACCAGGTTATTAGACAACACCCACTCCAGCGTTCTGGGGGTCCAGGCTCAGTCATTTTCCTTTCTTTGAAGAAACTAAGCCCACATGTTTAACAAGCCTGGTTCTTCCAAAGCCTTCTGTAAGCTGTGCCTCCTACACATAACACACACACACACACACACACACACACACACACATGCACACTCATGCATGCCTACACACAGCCATATACCCCACTTGTATACCATTTGTATACAACACACACACATTAATTCACAAGCATATATACACACACAGTAACGTCTTAGTCATTTATGTTATTTATAAGTCATATATGTTATATATACCTTATATGTAAGTTATATATAAGCTATTTATAAGTTACATAGAAATGTTGGAATTTAAAGAGCAAATTTCCCACATCTTTCCTGTTGTTCTTCTCTTCATATTTGCTCTGTGATAGTTTGATATTTGTAGGTACAGGGGTTGAGACAGGTCTCACTAAGTAGTTTTAGTTTACCTGGAACTGGCTATGTAGACCAGGCTGGTCTCGGAAATCTGCCTGCCTCTGCCTCCCAAGTACTGGAATTAAAGGCGTACATACCATCACACCCATCAATCTATGACAGGTTGTGATTACCTATGTATGTGAAGTTATATGTACATGAATATAATTGATTTTATAAAAAAAAGGTCATGAAGCATACAGTATTAGATAAAGATATTCAGGAGAAAAGAATAATGAAGAGTGCTTGGTTTAACAAGACAATAGTATCTCTGCTACAGGAAAAAGCGACTGCCACCAAAGGGGAAAGATGGCTCATCAAAACTGCCATGGTTTTTTTTCATAGAACTTTTTGGGTTTTAATTTTATTGAGCACAAATCATAATATTTTAATAGAAATAACTGCACCTTCACTATTAAAAGCTGTGTCTCAGATTCACCATTGGAAATAAAATCACATATGCATTATCTAATTTGCATGAAGGTTTATGAGTGTGTGGATCAAATGAATAAGAATGCCAATCCTCTGGCTGCTGCTGGGCCCCTTTCTTGCAAAGCCACTTTCCTCAGCATAACAAGGTTTGCAGGCACAGAGGACAGCTAAAAAAGGCTACAGAATCTTCAGTGTTGTTCCTCTAAGTACAAACTGACCTAGTTATGGTTGCCATGGAGACGGTAATTTTGAATTTAATAGTATTCTCTAAAGGAGTAGCAATACAGCTGCACAAAACATGAGATCAGTCTGAAGCTCAGCTTTGAAGGGTGAAGAAACTGAGTCAGAGGGGCTTCTTGTGTTTGCATCCTGCACCAACAGGGATGTTGGGAGAGTCCTAGGGAAATCTCAGAAGTAATGAAGCCTGGGTTGATGTGTTTTTCAAAGTCACTCAAGCTGTAAAGAAAGAAAAAAGCTCCTTAGTGTAAGTGACTTACATGGGTCCTTGCTATACTTACTAAAAGCACCCCCTTTCTCTCTGTTTTCCCTAACTATGACTTTTCGCCTCCCAGCTAAAGATGCACAGATGTCTACTTAAAGTCATTCTACTGAGTTCCCATGATGAGCAGTTTTCTGAACAGAAGAAAGATGAAAAAGGAAATGCCTGGAAAATAGGAGAATGATCACTTGTTTCATTTTGAGTTCCTAGGTCATTTGGTGACCATATTTTATGGGTCTGCAGCATCCAATCTTGCGAATAATGGCTGTACTATGATTTGCACAGTTAACACTCAATTGTAATATTAAGATTTTCCTCTATAATAAATACTTCTGATTTACTCATACTTGCAATAAAAAGAAGTTGGCTGCTTACAGACAGAATAAAAGTACATATGTTTTTATCTCCTACCTAGAAGCCAGATACTTTAACAACTGGGCACAGAATTTAAAGATTGCAGATTGGGGAAATTGGAGAGAGGGGAAATAAAAACATCTTAAATGCTCCCTGGAAATGAGACTACATCTCCCACTTCATTTCTTTTTGCCCAAGTCACTGTTCTGCTGAGCAGCTTTTATTAATGAATGGATTCTGGAATATTATCTACAACAGGAAATTGAATCCAATGATCTGTCTAAGATCCTGGCAATTCCTAACTAGTTTTCAAAGATTCTCGTGGCATATTTTCTTGCTTATGTGACTGATTTGGCTCAAAGACCATCCCCTGCGTTTGCAAAGACGTTTCCCCATCCACAGTAAATCTCACCCACGTCCCTTCAGCACAACCTTGAAAATCTGGGAGTGGATGATTCATTATGGCCGAGACAAAGGCCCAGCTCTGCTCATATGTCATTGTTGAAATGACTTCGGTCAAGAGGATGAAAACGTTAGAAGGGCTTCCCTCCATCCTGTCCTCAGTTCCATCCATTGCTACTGACAGGATGATTATGCTGCTGCCTGGCCAGTGCATTAACAGAAGTGGTGGCTCTCAGGAAGCATACCGGAGGGTGTAAAAACACAGCTACAAGACAGTAGGGCCACTGTGTACAACTGATAGTTGAATAGGGAGCTCTCAGAGCTGGCATTATGACCACCCCCACAGATGCATTAATGACCTCATCTTTGAAAAAATAATATTCTCCAATTTTTGCTTTTATTTCAGATCTACCCTTCCCTCTCTGGGAATGAGAGTACCGACATAGAGGACAAGCAGAAAAGCCCTCCTCCATATATTGGTAGACGGTGTGTGATCTTACGCTATAAGACCTGTTCTCCAACAATATTTATTGATCTCCCGTTGTTAGGCAGGAGTGGAGCAAAGGCAAATAGCTTTGAAAGCTCGAACCCCAACTGGAGTTGGAGGGTATTAAGATAAGTGCGGCATCCACTGAGAAGGGAGCGCTGAGGAGTGAGTTCAGAGAAAGAAGGATGTGATCATTTTCAGAGGACAGGAGGGACCATTACAGTGCAAGGCACCTTGCAGCTGGGTTTCGAAGGATGTGTAAGACTTCATCAGAATGGGGAAGGGGATTCCCGGCCTTCTAAGAAGTGGCTTGAATATAATCAATCCCCAAAGTGAAGAGAATCCGGGGCATGTCAGGGTGTGCAGATCAGATTGTTTCTCAAAGATGGTCACAGAAACATCTCTCCTAGACCAGGTAGGATTTGCATTAGAGGCCTTGTTGAAAGTGACGCTAGGTGACCTTCCTTCAGGAGCCCAGAGCCTCTGGATTAGTATGCGATGCCCAGCAAACTTCGGTGTCAGAGATAAGCCCTCATGAGATTCCACCGTGAGATCAAAAGAAGGGGTCTTGGCTCAACAGAGAAGGAAGCTCTAGTCAAGCCGAGGCTGCTTTGACTACAACCACAGGGGACGTGTGCCTTAGGCCTGCTGAGCTGAGTGAACCTTCCCCAAGTCCCTGAGCCCCTAAACTGTGAACCCTAATGCACTGGTAATCACTACTGCAAGCATCTAAGGCTTAGGGAGCGGCTTCTTATTCAGCAGTCAATAATTAGACCAGCAACTAAATTAGGTCGTTCCTAGATTGTAAAGAATTGCTCCTGGATGCCTGGCATAGAGAACAGGAAGGAAAACTGTTGAATATTCATTCAGCCAGAAGTTTGCAGGGCACGTTATGTGCAGCTGCATGTCAAAGGTCAAAGCCTTCTCTACAGGCTGGGAATGAGTTTGAGTCTCTACCTCCATTATTTATTAGCAGTGCGATCATTTCTCACATTTTCTAAATCTGTCCCCAGGTCTAGAAAAACATGAATATCGGGTTTTCAATCCCACAGAGAAGCCTAACAACCTGAATGTGATCCCAGAGACCCACATGGAAGAAGAGGAGAATGTAACTAAAAAACTAAAAGAGAGCAGGTATGATTCTGGTTTCCTCATTCTTTCACTTTGTCATAGTCCTTACATATATGTTCAACAATAGGAAATTATTGAGCACTGTTTTCAGCTCATCCCCTTAACCCTTTGCCATGAATACATGAGCTTATATTTGCTTATTTTTTCAAAAGTGTCATTGTCACAGTTTTCTTTTCTTTCTTTTTTAATTTTTTATTTTATTTTTGAGACAGTATCATGGAGCTCTGGCTGGCTCTGAGCTCACTGTGTAGCCAAGGGTGACACTGAATTCCTAATTCTTCTGACCCCACCTCTTAAGTTCTGGAGTTACAGCTCTGAGCTGTCGCCCCAGCTGCAAGACTCTTACATGTTGGGTTGTGAGCTTAGCAACTGACCCATCTCCCCAGCCCTACTCTGACCTTTTTAAATGGGATCTGTTTCTGGCTTCCACATCTGCCACTTGATCCAATTCCATCTGGAAATCTTACAGATGCTTGAAATGATGCAAAATTAAAGGAACTGGGTGATTTCCATTTCATTTTGTCATTGGAGGACTAAGTATTCTTGAGTTTGGAGAAAATTTGCTTCTGTGCTGTTGCAAAGTGACATTTTATTGCTTTTCTCTGACTTTAAGTGTTTTTTTCTTCCATTTGTTGGGTTTCCTTTGAAACCTCCCTCTAGACTTAGAGATACTAAGGATTTGTTTTGATTTTTCTCTTCTGAAAAATTTTCTTCCTAACTGATCTCCTCAATCCATGCCTTTAAATAATATGTACATTATATTGACTCCCAATTTTTAAAATCTAAATACTGGCCCCAAACTTGTCAATCCATAGCTTGTGTCTGTCACAGCCATCATTTCTTCATGCAGCCTAGCCCGTGGCTGCCTTAAACAGAATTCTTGGGACACCACCAAACTTCCTTTGTTCCTCTCTCCACCAAATTATCCGGTCTTCACATGTGAACTCACCCTTCTTGTGGTTTCCTCATCCATCGTAGTCAAAGCAGCTGAAAATTCTGTCATTTGAGCTTTCATAATGTGCTTGACTTCCTCAGCTTTCCCCCATGCTGCCCCACTACGCCAGCCCAAGCACGTCTTGCCTTGTTTTCTGTAATAAAATTCTTTCCTTTCCCCTCCTCTGTCCAATTATTTATAACAGTACCCAAGAGATGCTATTTTCAATTTAGAATTGGGATGTGCCACCTAATTGTACCCTGGGTTAGAATCCTGAACTCCCATAACGCTTGACCTAAAAAAAAATTAAGTATCATTTGACCAATACTCTGCATTCCTAAGTATAGTCTAGGTTATGCTACAGTGATTAGAATTTTTTTTAAAGGCCCTGCAGGGTATGGTGGTGCATACTTCTAATTTAAGCATGTGGGAAACTGAGGCAGGAGAATCACAAGTTCAAGGTTTGTATGGGCTACATAATGAGTTGCAGTCCAACTTGAGATAAGTAGTGAGAGTCCATCTCAAAACAGCAACACAAATCCTAAATTTTAGCAGTGAAGGCAACCGGAATTATTTCATGCTCAAATACATTACTTAGGGCTTTCTTCCTGAGTTACCTATGTTCTAGAGCCAACAGAGGACAGAAAGTAACCCATAGCAAACCAGAATGCTTTTAACCCAGGTGTGAGACACACCTCTTTCAATCAGTTTGTTGTTGTTGTTGTTGTTAACCAGATCAAGACAATTTGGAATGATAAATTCAAAGGAGACAGGGCAGTGCAGTAGTCCCATGTGCCTCAAGGAAGAATCAAAGCTGCCTGGTAAATAGCAGTAATGACTAAATCATTCTTCCATTTTTCAAATGAAGGATTTGGGACCCGTAGCAACCAGCAGAACAATGGATTCTGAAGCCGTGGATGGAGACAGTCTTGGGTCTACTCCCCAATACTGCTTCTAACAGTGAACCCGGATCTGTCCTGTATTAAATGAAATTACAATTAGACATCTCAGAGTCATCATTTTATCCACGTGATAGAAACTCCTTGTATTGAAATACCTTTGTATGTAGATAGATTAGAGGGAGGCCTTGCTCTCTCCTGGTTGATGAGCCAATAAAAAGGCCACTCAAAGTTTTTCTGACCCAGTCATTTTCATTTCTGGAAAAACTAAAGCATGTTTTAGGCTGGAGATTCAAAATACACTGGCTTAGTAAATGTCCAGGAGATAAGCTAGAGAAACGCACTTTGCTTGTATACTACCTGCTAAAAACACTTCAAATATGCGCACGAGCTCCCCGACAGTGGTCTGAAGAAAAGAAGTCTCTATTTTACCCGAGTAGCAAAAGTCTAAGGCAAGTGGCTGCTAGCACCGGTTCAATGGTGTAACAATATAAGAATTCATCAATCTTTGGCTCTCAGATACAGGGTGGCTGTGACTGCTCCACACATACATTTGAGTCCTGAGGAAGAAATTGGAGCCAGCTGCGCATGCTCCTTTTGTTAGGCGAAGGGAAAGCTTCTTCAGAATCAATACCTTGCCCTTTATTCTGGATTAACCCTGAAATGCTCAGGGTTAATTAACCCAGGCTCTAAGACCAGAGCAGCATGATCGCTTTTTGTAAAAAAAAAAAAAAAAAAAAAAAAAAGAAAAGAAAAGAAAAAGAAAAAGAAAGAAAGAAAATACGATTAATTGGTCTAGCTTTGTCCTGGTGCTACCTTGAATAAAATGATGGTTCTGGTCCTTCTAAGAATGGCAACAGGGAGTGCGTGTGAGGATCAAAACAGTAAACCACTGGCAATGTCTGCCCCAGTCGTTGATGGCATAAACTATGGTTAGTAAGTTTGTTACACTGTGACACAATCCTGAGAAACGCTGACCTACGGGAGGGGTTATTTATTTTATCTTGCCTCACAGAGGTTTCAGTCCAGGCTGGCTGCCTACAATATTCCTGGTCCTGGGCGAGGCGGAGTATCCTGGGGAAAGGAAGCAATGGAGAGGAAGTCAGCAACCAGAGAAAGAGAAGAGTGGGGAGAAAAGACGATCCTCTCGGCGCACGCTGCAGTGGCTGCTTCCTCCCATCAGGATCCAGTTCCTATTTCCCATCACCCCCTGGTAACACCATCGCGTTTTGCATTTATCCATCAAGGGGTCGATCCATGGCTTAGTCAGAACCCTCAGCATCCATTCACTTTCCGAATTCTATCACTTGGTAGCTAGCATTCCCCTAGCCCAATAAAGATTTAACCCACAGCAGCAGTTTTGACTGTTTCTAAGCTTAATTAGAAAATGTTTAAGGGGCCAGTGAGATAGCTCGGTAGGGGAAGGTGCCTGCCACTGACCCCTATGGCCTGACTTCTTCCTTTGGTCCCATAGAGAGGAAGGAGAGAACTGAATCCTGCAAACTGTCTCCTGGCCTCCACTTGCGAGCCAACACAAAGGCAATTAATGAAATATAATTTTTAAAATCTAAAATAAAACATCATGAATAAATGAGGCAAACATTTGCCACAGAATCTACAGAATCTATAATATGTGTGTGTCCATCATTAAAAGTAAAATCAATAAATCTACCAGATTATTAATGCTAATAATTTTTGTTTTAGAAATAGAAATTTGTTCCAGAAATATTGGCAGATTAAGGAAATGTTTGAACATATTCCACATTTGCCTGTGTGTGTGGATGGGTCCACTTGAAACACTTAGGTTAATGCAAAAAAAATCCTATTGATATAAAATGATGACTTAGGAAACCACAAAGTCAGCTGTATATTCTTTAAACATTACCAGCAGTCTCATCCCTGACCGTGTCATGGGCCACATCTATCATCCAGTGTTATGCACGTCTGTGATTTCGAATGCTTCTGCCATTTTCAAATTCACATACAGCAGCTTTTCTGAAATGCACAGCCACAAGCCAAGGGCAGAACTTTCCCGAGATAAAGGGCTATATCTACTGCAGAAATCACACATTTCTTAGGTGTTTAACCTGGGTGGCACAGTGGCCCACCCTGAATCCCAGGATCCAGGAAGGTGAGGCAGGAAGAGAACAAATACAGCATAGTGAGTTCTAGGTCGGCCTGCATAAAAAAGCAAAGATCTTGTATCAAAAACCAAAGCTATTCCAGCTATGGTGACATATGCCTTTAATTCTAGCACTCAAGAGGGAGAGGCAGGCAGATCTCTGTGCATCCAAGGCCCCTGCCCTCCACGTAGTGAGTGCCAGGCCCAGCAAGGCTACATAGTGAGATTATCTAAGCAAGCAAGCAAGCAAACAGACAAACAAACCCTAAAGCAATATGGGATCAGGAGGTGGATCAATGGGCAAAGAACTTGCTGCCCAAGCAAAGGGAGCAGAGTTCTGATCCCCAGAACTCATGCAAATGCCAGCAAGGCATAACTGGCTAGCAGAACTTGCCACAGAGGCCTGCTCTGGGTTTGACTAAGAGGCTTGCCTTCCTGAGGGGGGGTGAAGTGAGTCAGAGTGATTTCTGACAACAAACCATCTTGTTTTTCATACACATGTACACTGTGCACACACACACACACAAATGCAAACATGCATGCACACACATATGCATGTCACACACTCATAAAAATAAAAAATAATGTAAGCAAATAAAAAATCTATCATGTAAAACATAAAATGTTTTATCCGTTTTTACTCATTTTCTGTTCTTTTATGGACCACTGACAGGATTTCTAAGTGTTTGATCTCTAGACCTCTTATTCTACAAAATTCTTGCAGTTTTAATGGCATAATTTTTCAATTATAACATTATACTGAAGACTATAGCTCTGATAGTCACTAGGTGAACAAGTGAGATATTTTAATAAATAATAAACTTCATTTTACAGCTTTAAAAAGTACTTATTTAATATACTTAGGAGAGCTTGTTTAAAAAAAAAACTCTCAATCATCTTAAATAAAAGCCATTCAGTATGCCAATCTATATATGGATGTCACTATAGTGAGGATTTATCATTTATCTTCTGAGGTAATTATTCAAATTACATTCAGCCTACATATCCTGAGTTGGGAAGATGGTTTTTGTCTTTCTCCTCATTTGCAATCATGTCAAAATGGAGCTGAGCAAGGTTCACACTGGGCAGGTGGAAGCTGGTGGTTCCTTTACAGAAGAGACGCAAGCTTTCTCCTTAGGGTCTCTCTTTTCCTTAACAAGGCTGTGAACAATACAGTCAGCACATACCCAGAGCTTCTGCGATCTCTCCCTCGGGAGATCTCAACAAATAAGAGGAAAAACAACTTCAAACAATGAAAAGCCTGTACCGCTTTGCTCTATTTCTTCTTCTTCATGCTTCCTCGTTTTCAAACTGTCTTCTCCAGTTTCCAAAGGACACTGCCCTTTATTTGCACTTCATTGGTGAAGTTACACGAGACAGATCCTGAAGAAATTAACCTTGAACCATCTATTATTTTCCTAAGGACCAAGACATAGGAGGGCAAGGCTGGGACTAGGAAAGGATGGACCCCTGGCAAAGGCAGCATATGGAGAATAAACGACAGAGAAGATTCTGGGCTGGGGGCGGGGGTGGCGGATTTCATTCTTCTCCAGTTCTTGACCCTTTTGGGGGTGGGGAGAATCACTCTCAAATGTCAATCTTCTTAGGAGATCTGATCAGGGTTTAGCCAGTTGGATCGTAGCAGATAATCGCTGGATGCCAGCACTTGAGGGCACATACTCCAAATAAAAAATAACCCTGTCTCCTTTGTCGCGCAAACGCAAACTGTCATTGCTGCACGTCTACTTCAGAGCCACGGGGGGAAGAGCGGAGGAAAGCGGCCCAGGGCTCCCGGCAGCCGGTCACAACACAGTTCTCAGAGTGCACCTGCACACACCCATGGGCACGCATTCAAGCCACAGGCTGTGGGTTCTGCTAATGTCCTTCCCTGCCCTCCTCCCTGCCCCACCTTGCTGGCTTTCCCTTTCCCCACCCCCAGCCCTCGCCCCACACAATGAGATTTTTGTTTGCTTCAGTAGCATGTGACAGTAGAGTACCTGCTTTGCCTAACTCAGCGCTGCAGGTCTCTCGGGTAACAGGTGGCAACTTCCCCTGTTGGATGGTAGGTATAAAAAAAGAATGACCTCATAGGGGTGGAGCTCGGGGACTCCAGGTAGCAGTCACAGACGGTAACCCTGCAGTGAAGCTGTGTCGTTAGAAGGGGGTCAGTTCATGCCAAGGTTCACCCTGAGGTGCTTAAGCAACCAGCCATTGCCTGCAAACCTCAATAGTTTGTCTCTCGGCCTCAGATGGAGCCCAGGGAAGCCACTGGGAAGGAAACCATGGGAAGCAAGAAAAAGAACCTGACCTTCTTGAGACCCAGGCTGTATATGCTGGAGAGGAGGAAGACAGACACTGTGGTGGACAGCAGTGTTCCTGGGGACCACTCTGGCACCTTGAGGAGGAGCCAGTCTGACAGGACCGAATACAGCCAGAAACTACAAGGTAACCAAGGGAAAGGAAGCTGCTGCAGGTGGCTCCCCTCCAGTTCTATATTGGCGCGTTCCCATTTGCAGGGACACTTGAGGCAGAGGAGAAAATCAGATCCAGCTTTCCCTTCTTACAAAACAAGAAAAATGAAATTGAAAGGGACTCATGAGACACAGAGACAATTTTCATGATGAGAATCCATGGTAAAAGAGCCGCCACTGAATTTTTCTTAATACCATTCACTTTTCTCTGGTGAGAGTAATATATTTTCCCTCTACCTTCCTTGTTCCTCCTCCTTACCCCATCCAATGTAAAAATGGGGGAAGGACTGGTACACATGTGATTTAAAAACTCCAAGAGGCAGTTTATCCTGGTAGGTGGCTCTAAGATGTCACACCGTGAGCTCTAGCAAGGAAACTGTACTAAGCCATGATTGAAGTTACCTTAAACAGGGATGTGAAGCTATAATTGCGTCTGTGAAAACTAAGTAATGTATAGTCAGTGGGATGCTCTGAAAGAATTCCTGAAAAAAATCACTTCAACGAGCATGCCCTCAGAGTGGACTGAATAGCCTCCAAACGGGGCATAGCTGTTCCGCACACTTAACGCTGAGTGACCATGTAGGAAATAACCACTTTACTTCTGTGATGGTGGTAAGATAATTTGGCACCATTATTATAACACGTCTTCCATATCTGGCCCAGGAGTCCTCTCTCCTCTTGACTCCCCTTCCCTCTAAAGGTCATTTGCTCCGGTAAGACTTCATTTGGTGTGACAGCAGGCAGAGATTTGTCTCCGAGGCTGCACCTGCCATGTGAGCCTCCAGATCCTGTCTCTCCTGTTTTGTGCACAAAGCGGGCATGAACTCTCCTCAGCCCACTGCGACTTGTCATTTTAGACTTCAAAACTGCAACAGCACTAAAGGACCAATGGGACACACTTGTTAGCGGAGCGCTTTCCTCGGAAACAAGCTTAGACTTGGTTATGCAAATTAATCAACTCAAATGCATTTAAATTAAATGTTTAAAACTCTAACTGGGGCATAATGCTTTTTGAAAATTCTGCATGGCTCAACACTAAATTGCAGTGTCAGTCTTTATCCTTAAAGAAGCTATGTTTAATGAGGAATAGTATTTGATCCTTCCAGGCAATGTTGGGAAGAATGCAAATTTTAGTCACGCACACTTGGTTTCCAATTATGACTTTTCAATTTACTACATACAAGATTTTGAAGAAAATGTCTTAAAATTTCTGAGCTCCAGCTTTCCTGTTTTTGAACATGAGATTAATGATATCTGTCATATACTGTTGAAGATTGAATTAGACAATTACATAAACCTTTAGTACCTTGGCTGACAGATATTATATGCTCTGTAAATAAGAACAATAGTATTTTCAATTTCAAGAACAATGGGTACCATACTAAAGGCCAAGCAGGATATTCATCCAAACTTTTATGTCTTATGTTTTCCAACTTCTTTTTGTTCCTTGATAAAGATAGCCCATACAGAAATTCAGAAGACCCCCACATTGTTCCCAGCAATGTCTCTTCCATTACTTTCACTAATTCAGCATCTTTCTGCTTCAGACTTCCCATCAGAAAAATAAATTAGGAATAATGTTGGAACTTATTAAGTTTTGCTCTTCTCTTCCTAACTGTATTCAACAAAATAGGCCGATGGCCACAAAACCCAGTGGGCGTTTGTTAGTCACTCTGTCAAAGTTCACAGGCTGCTTACACACTTCACTTGGTTTGTGAGTTTTGTCTTTTCTGCTGGATGTTGTCTTTGAAAATGTAAAGATGACTCAGAGTTCACCCATGTTCCTAGAAGTACTTGAGGCGGAGGGAATCACCAGGGAGTGTAGAGGTCACATCAGAGCCATAACTTAGATGCGCTTCTGAGAAGAAACATGTTTAGCTGTAATCCAGCAAAACCTAAATGGTAATGCCTAAGGTGATTTTCAGGATTCATTTACAGCAGATGCTTCAGCAGTGGTGGGAGGCGTTTCCTCCGCTATGTTCAAGGCAGGCAGCTCTGTGGGTTTTCTGTCTGGTTTGTTCAATGCCCACAGTAGACTGTGGCCAGATACCTCCCACATCTCTCCCTTATTGAAATGGCAAAGGTTTGGCCTCCATCTTTGCTGGAACTGGTAGTCCCCAGCAGGAAGTTTTAAAAGACAACCTGGACTGGATAGAGGCCTAGACAGATGGTCCAAAACGATTTTGAGGTCAGGATGCTTTCGAAGACTGGAATTTCCAGTACTCGTACAGATCTCAATTCATTTAGACAGTTGTTTAGAGTGGTATGTTGTTATCTGAGTAATTCACTGATCCAGTTCCCTGTGGAAGCCAGCTCGTTGGTCCTGAAAAACAGACCTTTCTTCAGTGTCTGTGAGCTTACCTTTTAATTCATGCTAGGCAGTCTTCCCATTGCTCTTTTTTTTAAAAAAAATTTTATAACATTTTAGCAGATTGAATTTTAAGCTGCAATAATAATTTTTTCAAATGAAGCTTTTCATAAAAGCTACTGGATCAGTGCCACAGAAAATATCTCTAAAGGTGATATTCTAAGGACCTTGTAGAAGGTCGTCTTCCCAGCTGTTACTCCTGACACACTTTTGGTTGTGCAGGGATAGCTGGATGCTAAACCCAGCACTGGGTTTCTTTACTCCTATACCAGACTATTCAGTGAATCAGCGTTGGTCATATATGTTATATGTTGGGTCTTGTCTTAGTTAATGTTGAGCCAAAGCACAAGAATAATGTCATTAAAAAAAAGAAGGAGAACATATTTCACTCCTCAAAGCCTTGTAGTCTGCTTGGGAAAGATAAAAAAAAAAAGGCAAACAAACAGATGCAAAAGAGCAGCTTGGTGGGAGTAGGAGCTGGATCAAAGGTTCCGAACAATCACTGGGTGGAGGAAGTTATTAGGTCTCTAAGACGTGATAAGCTGGAGATAGGGAGAAAGCACAGATGGGAAGCAGGGGCATTTTAACTTCTTCACAATACTTCATCCAAAACACACTGTTCTTCCTTATTGCTTATATCGACTCTCCTTCCCCCTCCAATTTCTCACCCTACCCATACTCCATGAAAGAGACTTGCTTTGTTAATTGTCCCATTTCTGCATATAGAGTCAGGCCCAGAACAAATAACTACTCGATAGTATTGACCTATTCAGTAACTATCCAATAGAACAAATGATTTGAATGCTCTGACCCATGTAGGCAAAGGACGTGAGCAGACACCAAAGCCTGAATAAAGCTTAGGCGTTGGCGAGTGCCTTCATACGGGAGGGTTTATACCTCCAGCGATCAATATGATTGTTCATTCAAACAAAACACATGAATGTACAGAATTGCACACACAATGACTACATTTTGGTGGCAGTCTATCTCATGTCTCACTCTGCATCATAGAGTGCAGTGAATATAGTTTGTTCACCCTTCTCCCATTCCTTACAGTCATGCATCCCACCTTTCAGATTAGCTAGCTTCCTTATTCCTCTTCTACTGAGGGCCTTAGTAGACGAAACATCAGGGGGAGCTTAGAGGTTGAGCTGTAAAAATGTAGGATTTCATATATGATTACCTGTATTAACCCTATTTGAATTAAGCATGACTTGGTTATATGCATCTGCATATGTAGCTATCTATATAAAGAATACACTGATGTGTGTGCACTCGAGATATTTCTGCACTGCTTAAGCTTTTTATTAAAATGTTAGTGACTGAGGTTCTGCAGTCTTGTCTGAAACCATAGTGACTGACGTTACTGATACAATTTCTGCCCCTCAGACCATATGTTTCTACACACAAATCCAAACTTTCACAGTAATACTTAGTCTGAAAAATTATATTTAGAAATGAGACCTTTGGGAAGTAATCAGATCCTGGACAAGAACCCTAATAAATGGAACTGATGTCTTCAAAAGACACTCAAGAAGTTTTCTTTTCTCTTTGCTGCCATTGGTATAGATACCTGTAAACTTGGCTTTCAGATTGCTATGAAGGTAGCTTTGTCAAAGCAAAACAAAACAAAACTACATCGCTTTTCATTTGACAGTTGGCCAGCTCTGTTTATAACTTTTAGATATGTAGGTATGGCATGCCAGAAGCATTTGTACCCTTGTACCGGGTAGCTGGAGAAGGGCAGGCATGAATTTGGGGCTGTGATATACCTCCTGCATGGGATCTTCCCTCTATGCAGGATCCTGCAAAGCAAGAGGAAAGTGAAATGGAGGGAATAGAGAAAAAGTGAGAGCCATTATCCACCAGGGTGATGCCAGCAAGGGACTTCCACACACCACCATATAATCCCGAATCTTTGCACTTCTGGCTTTGTAGTTGAAAATGTAGATGGTAAAACTTGGGGTTGAAATTGGTGCATACAATATTGGGAAACAGAATACAGTCAGTTAAGTAACTTCCCAGATATTTTACTGATACCAAATTAAAGCAATTTGGCGTTTACTGCATGCCTTTTTATAATGTGGACATTCTTCTACTCTTGTGACACTGCTTCACTGCCAGCTTTTGTTTGGAAACACACATTCTTTCTTTCACAACATGTCCTAGCCAGTGTTGCTGTTTTTAAAAATAATTCTTATTGCTGCTGCTTTTCAGGGACTAAAATTGCAAAGTTAGGCCAAGCAAGTCTTCCCTCCGGTAGCAGGAGTTAATGGTCTCCATTTTCTGCTTCGTTGAGCACCTTAAGGCTCCTCTTTACAAATGCATCCTACATCTGAGAGGCTGAAAGCCCTAGTCTGTAGCAAAGGTGGAGAAGACACCACCGTTACAAATGAAAGTACGCAGTTAGCTGGATATGGTGGCACATCTTTAATCCCAGCCCCTGGGAAGCAGAAGCAGGCAGATCGCTTTGAGTTCCACACCAAGCTGCTCTGCATCGCTGTCTAGGACATCCAGGGCTGCACAGAGAGATCCTGTCTCACAAAACAAAACAAAATAAAGCAAGCAAACAAAGCTATGGCGCTGTCATTCAGAAATTAGCAGTTCTGTGTATGGGTGGGTGAGACTGTAATAGAATTCTACAAAGTCAGTCTGTAAATGCGAATGCAGCAGGAAAATACAGCCTTGTGATTAAAAGCCTTTATACGAGGGTATCTGGAGCAATTTCTCTCTTGATTAGTGAATCAGAGAAGAGCAATTCTGGGAAAGCTGCCCTGAGGCCATGGCAAAGACTGCCTGGAACCCTCTGGCTATCTCAGGGAGCTGTGACTTGAGGAGGCTGAAAGGCTATCCCATCTCGCTGCTGGTCTATCTCGGATTTCTGCCTCTGTGTTGGTTGTGAAATGGCTGATTGAAGGCGTTGTTTACCTTCAGTGCAGCCTTGATTTTACTCAGGGAAAAACAGCGAGACCCTTGAAGAATTAGAAGGTGTCTCCTCCCACACAAGTGCCAGCAGTTTTCTATGATCAGCAATCAGAAATGTAGAGTTAAACACGCACCTGCTTCCTGGCTGGGAATGAGGCCTTTGCTCAAGCTGAAAGTTTCTTTCCTTAAATCCCTGGAAGTCTGGATCCTCCTCACTGAGGTCTCTGCACCGCTCCCAATCCTTCCCCCGAGGTCCCTGCCTACTGTGGCATGGAAAGAAAATACCATTCTTCTACCCTCCTAGAGTCTATGTATGGGGATTGTGAAATGAATTGACAAAACGCAGATTAACTGGGAGAAAAGCGACAAATTTTATTTGAAATCTATTTGTTTTATTTGACTCAAAGTACATTATAGAGAAAAGCAACAGTCCCAAAGACACAGATGGACCTGGAGTTCTGTACTGTAGAAAAGCAGGATTAGAGGCTCAGCCTCCAGCAAAAAATTGAGGAAGGCTGTAGGTGTTTCAATAAGGGATGTAGTGCAGATTCATTAGGGATGCCAGCTGTCCATCTCCAACGACAGGAGCTCTACTCTTCCTGACCCAGCCAGCCCCTCTCCGCGTGGAAATTTGTGCTTTACTTTTAGAATAAAAAAAACGGGGAGAGACAGAGCCCTTCCTGCAGCTGCCCTTTCCAGACACCTTCAGCTCAGAATAATCCATACAGGAAATCACGTGTGGAGGGGTGTGTTCGGCTCCTTCAGTGATCTTCATCTCTGAATTCACACAATTATACCAACCCCCTCTCTTTTTCCTATTTAGATATAATTGCTTTTGGGAGTAGAAACTTAGGCCTACTTCAGTATTTAAGGGATGCCTGATATTTGGTGAGCAATCCCCTGAATTGTTGTCCATTTAATGATTTAAAAATATTTAATGGTTAACTGCAGCTGTATTGATTCGTATGGCTGGTGTATTTCCATAATTCCAAATTTCCTAGTATTTAATGGTACCCAACTTTTGCAACTACATTATTTTGTTTTTCTGTAGCATAGAAAAGTTAACAGAAATCAACAGATTGAAGAAGAAAATAAAATTTACTGCTATCATAACCTTTGCCTCAACTAAGTCTCTATGACATCAGAGGCACACAAAAAGCAATACAGAAGCTGTGATAAGAAAACTTTAATTGCACCTCTAAAATGTAGGTGGGGTGGGTGCAGAACAAAACCGTGAAATAAGAAGCCTTTTAGGATTTTTAGGAGTGGGGCACTCGGAGTGATTAAACATGTACTATTATTTGAAACAAGGAGATAAATACATACTGACTTTCTTCTTTGAGTGTTGAAAATGGAAAGTACCCAGACACCAGCTGAACATTTATGTTTGTCAATTAGCTGGTCACGCTACTAGTAAGTGGTGAAATCAGTTCTTCTGAGTGTCCTGTGTTCCGAGGTCACTGTGTGTGTGTGTGTGTGTGTGTGTGTGTTTAAACAGACAAACTGCCTTCTTCATTGTTCTCACCTTAGTCTTCTGTAGCCATGCCTGTTTCTGTTTTTTCCTTGAGGGATTGACCAATCTTGACAATGTTTTGAAAAATGTTCAAAAGCCCTTAGATCCTCTGATTTTCAAGGATATTTACTACACCTTTAAGCAAACCATGAGCACGTATTTTCGAGTACCGTATCATTTTACACTTGCAAGAAAACATTTTACATACATGTAAATAAGGAAGATCTGTGCGTACAGCAAATAAAGTCAACACTTCCTAGAATAACTGAAATAGCCTACTTTAAAAACCTAACATGAATTATTGGAGCTGGTCTTAGCTGCTGATCAGCACTAACCCCACAGAACACAGCTGAGTAAGAATGCTTGTTGGAAGACAGCCAGGATGTCTACTCACGGTGCTTCTTTCCAAAGAGTCCATGTTGTTTTCATTAATTAGCCCCAAAGAGGGGCAAGTGCCAGGCCCTGGGCTCAGTCCTCAGCTCATAAAAAAATTTAAAAAATAAACCATTCAAAACTAAATATTTCTAAAAGTATAAGTTCACATTATGCTTTAACCTTTCAATTTTTAATATTTACATATACACATGTCAAATAAGAAGATAAATTTAGATTCTTTTTGATGAAGGAATAGTTGGAGAACAGTCGATATTCTCTGAGAAAAGCAAAGCTTTACCACATTGCAGTTACAAGAAATAACTTTTATACATTTTATTTTTTCTGGTCTGGGGACCAAACCTAGGGCTTATGTATACTAGGCTAATGCTCTACTCTGAGCTGTATCCACATTTGCTTTTCATAGTATGCAAAATATAACTTACACGTCACTACATCAATTTGCTTTAAAATTGTATTAATAAAATTTTTGAATGAGGAAAAACAAATCACAAAATTTCAAGTCCTTACAGTTTTTGCCGTATGTTCTAAATTGTTTAAATTTAAAAAAAATCTAAAAATTTATTTTAAGATATTCAAACCATAGTTTGACTTTTCTGTACTTTTAGATTGTATTCAAATCTGTATGATAGCTGAGGACCTCCTATTAGATCATGATAGAGAATATAAACCACAATATGTACATAATTATGGACATGTGTGCTACACACATATATACTGATGTGTGGATCATTGTTTGTAGATGATGCTTAGAATCTAGAATCCACAATAAGGGATTAAATAGAACTTTAAAAAAAACAATTTCAGTTAGTTGAGAGGAAAACAAATTTTGTTTTTTATTTCTCTGAAATCTATTAAAATGATAATTAAATAGATAATGAAAGGCTAGGGATGTAGCTCAGTGATAAAATGTTTATCTAACATATGTGTAGCCCTGAGTTCAGTCCCTAGGACAACACAAAGAACAGAGAGGAGAGAGAGAGAGAGAGAATAGAAAGAGAAGAAAATGATGTACCTCTATGTCTGATGCTTTGACAATGAGAAAGAGAAAGAGAAGGGCTGTGAAATGCTGGTTCTTTGGCATAGCAGTCATTGCAACCACAAAAACACAGCAGCTGTGGTTGCCTGCGCTGGGCCAGTACAGGAAAGGGCGTGTCATCAGTCAGACATGGACCGGGGAGGCGCTCACAGAGCCCCGCCTCTCTGAGCTGACCCTTAGCTACTGGTTCTTGGGGAGGAGTAGTCATTGTCTTCAATTGTGTAGTTCAGGTGAGCCCAGCAGGCTCCATTGGGCAGTTCCAAACACATTGTAAGACAGATGGTCCCGGTGTCTTACACTCAGTGGCTCACAAAATGAAACCATAGGACATGAATACAAAAATAGGCCCTGTGTGGAATTGAGAGCAAACAGAGGTGGGAAAGAGACATGAGAGGAAGGGGTTGAGAATAACCAGAATGCACTGTGCATGTGTATGAAGCAGCCAAAAGCAAATTTAACAAAAGTTAGAAGTTAAAAAAAAGAGAGAATGTGGGTCTCTGTCTCTATCTCCATCCATTGGATGAAATTTCTCCCACCTCTATCCCCGCCCCTGGCTTCCAACTTTTGCTTGATGATCCTGTTTGCTTCCAACTTCCAGGAGGTTCTGTGTATGCTTTCTTTGGGTTCACCTAGGTATTCAGCTTCTCTGGGCTTGCGAGCTAAGTGCTTGGTGACCACATTCACATCAGAGCAATGGATTGAGCCCCCAAGGTGCAGGTGAAGAGCAGAAGGTGGGAGAAGATGAGTTAGGAAGTTAGGACCGTGAGGGGCTGGTCCACCTACTGAGACAGTGTGCCTGAACTAATGGGAGCACACCAATCCACCTGGACTGGGACTGAATGAGCATATGATCAAACCAGACTCTCTGAATG